>RPOG01005970.1:14492-27463 GCA_008086565.1 Thalassoma bifasciatum
GTTATGAATGTACTTTGGTTTTAATGCTAGAAATCTGGGTTTAAACTGACTTTAAACAGTCTGAAGTAGGTTATGAATGTACTTTGACTGGTCTCAATGCTAGAAATCTGGGTTTAAACTGACTTTAAACAGTCAAAGTAGGTTATGAATGTACTTTGACTGGTCTCAATGCTAGAATCTGGGTTTAAACTGACTTTAAACAGTGTAAAGTAGGTTATGAATGTACTTTGACTGGTCTCAATGCTAGAAATCTGGGTTTAGACTGACTTTAAAAAGTATAGAGTAGGTTATGAATGTACTTTGACTGGTCTCAATGCTAGAAATCTGAGTTTAAACCTATTTAAAACAGTCTAAAGTAGGTTATGAATGTACTTTGACTGGTCTCAATGCTAGAAATCTGGGTTCATATGGACTTTAAACAGTCTAAAGTAGGTTATGAATGTACTTTGACTGGTCTCAATGCTAGAAATCTGGGTTTAAACTGACTTTAAACAGTCAAAAGTAGGTTATGAATGTAATTTGACTTGTCTCAATGCTATAAAATGGGGTTTAAACCTATTTAAAACAGTCTAAAGTAGGTCATGAATGTACTTTGACTTGTCTTAATGCTAGAAATCTGGGTTTAGACTGACTTTAAAAAGTATAAAGTAGGTTATGAATGTACTTTGACTGGTCTCAATGCTAGAAATGTGAGTTTAAACCTATTTAAAACAGTCTAAAGGAGGTCATGAATGTACTTTGACTGGTCTCAATACTAGAAATCTGGGTTCATACGGACATTAAACAGTCTAAAGTAGGTTATGAATGTACTTTGACTGGTCTCAATGCTAGAAATCTGGGTTTAAACTGACTTTGAACAGTGTAAAGCAGGTTATGAATGTACTTTGACTGGTCTCAATCCTAGAAATCTGGGTTCATACTGACTTTAAACAGTCTAAAGTAGGTTATGAATGTACTTTGACTGGTCTCAATGCTAGAAATCTGGGTTTAAACTGACTTTAAACAGTCAAAGTAGGTGATGAATGTACTTTGACTGGTCTCAATGCTAGCAATATGGGTTTAAACTGACTTTAAACAGTGTAAAGCAGGTTATGAATGTACTTTGACTGGTCTCAATGCTAGAAATCTGAATTTAAACCTATTTAAAACAGTCTAAAGTAGGTTATGAATGTACTTTGACTGGTCTCAATGCTAGAAATCTGGGTTTAGACTGACTTTAAAAAGTATAGAGTAGGTTATGAATGTACTTTGACTGGTCTCAATGCTAGAAATCTGAGTTTAAACCTATTTAAAACAGTCTAAAGTAGGTTATGAATGTACTTTGACTGGTCTCAATGCTAGAAATCTGGGTTCATATGGACTTTAAACAGTCTAAAGTAGGTTATGAATGTACTTTGACTGGTCTCAATGCTAGAAATCTGGGTTTAAACTGACTTTAAACAGTCTAAAGTAGGTTTTGAATGTACTTTGACTGGTCTCAATGCTAGAAATCTGGGTTTAAACTGACTTTAAACAGTTTAAAGTAGGTTATGAATGTACGTTGACTAGTCTCAATGCTAGAAATCTGGGTTTACACTGACTTTAAACAGTCTAAAGTAGGTTATGAATGTACTTTGACTGGTCTCAATGCTAGCAATATGGGTTTAAACTGACTGTAAACAGTCTAAAGTAGGTTATGAATGTACTTTGACTGGTCTCAATGCTAGAAATCTGGGTTTATACTGACTTTAAACAGTCTAAAGAAGGTTATGAATGTACTTTGACTGGTCTCAATAATAGAAATCTGGGTTTAAACTGACTTTGAACAGTGTAAAGCAGGTTATGAATGTACTTTGACTGGTCTCAATGCTATAAAATGGGGTTTAAACCAATTTTAAACAGTCTAAAGTAGGTCATGAATGTACTTTGACTGGTCTCAATACTAGAAATCTTGGTTCATAAGGACATTAAACAGTCTAAAGTAGGTAATGAATGTACTTTGACTGGTCTCAATGCTAGATATCTGGGTTTATACTGACTTTAAACAGTTTAAAGTAGGTTATGAATGTACTTTGACTGGTCTCAATGCTAGAAATCTGGGTTTATACTGACTTTAAACAGTCTAAAGTAGGTGATGAATGTACTTTGACTGGTCTCAATGCTAGAACACTGGGTTTATACTGACTTCAAACAGTCTATAGTAGGTTATGAATGTACTTTGACTGGTCTCAATGCTAGAAATCTGATTTTTTACTGACTTTAAACAGTCAAAAGTAGGTTATGAATGTACTTTGACTGGTCTCAATGCAAGAAATCTGAGTTAATACTGACATTAAACAGTCTAAAATAGGTTTTGAATGTACTTTGACTGGTCTCAATGCTAGAAATCTGGGTTTATACTGACTTTAAAAAGTCTAAAGTAGGTTATGAATTTACTTTGACTGGTCTCAATGCTATAAAATGGGGTTTAAACCAATTTTAAACAGTCTAAAGTAGGTCATGAATGTACTTTGACTTGTCTTAATGCTAGAAATCTGGGTTTAAACTGACTTTAAACAGTCTAAAGTAGGTTTTGAATGTACTTTGACTGGTCTCAATGCTAGAAATCTGGGTTTATACTGACTTTAAGCAGTTTAAAGCAGGTTATAAATGTACTTTGACTGGTCTCAATGCTAGAATCTGGGTTTAAACTGACTTTAAACAGTGTAAAGCAGGTTATGAATGTACTTTGACTGGTCTCAATGCTAGAAATCCGAGTTTAAACTGACTTCAAAAAGTCTAGAGTAGGTTATGAATGTACTTTGACTGGTCTTAATGCTAGAAATCTGAGTTAATACTGACTTTAAACAGTCAAAAAAAGGTTATGAATGTACTTTGACTGGTCTTACTCAGAGAAATAGGGGTTTAAACCTATTTTAAACAGTCTAAAATAGGTTATGAATGTACTTTGACTGGTCTCAATGCTAGAAATCTGGGTTTAAACTGACATTAAACAATCTAACGTAGGTTATGAATGTACTTTGACTGGTCTCAATAATAGATATCTGGGTTTATACTGACTTTAAACAGTCTGAATAAGGTTATGAATGTACTTTGACTGGTCTCAATGCTAGAAATCTGAGTTTAAACTGACTTTAAACAGTCTAAAGTAGGTTATAAATGTACTTTGACTGGTCTCAATGCTAGAAATCTGGGTTTAAACTGACATTAAACAATCTAACGTAGGTTATGAATGTACTTTGACTGGTCTCAATAATAGATATCTGGGTTTATACTGACTTTAAACAGTCTGAATAAGGTTATGAATGTACTTTCTGACCAGAGTTACGATCTTTAGACTCAAATTTGACTGAAATTTGTCAGATTTCATCCAATACTTACATGAAACTGACCAGAGTTACGATCTTTAGGCCCAAATTTGACTGAAATGTGTCAGATTTCATCCAAAACTAACATGAAACTGACCAGAGTTACGATCTTTAGACCCAAATTTGACTGAAATTTGTCAGATTTGTAGGTTTTGAATGTACTTTGACTGGTCTCAATGCTAGAAATCTGGGTTTAAACTGACTTTAATCAGTTTAAAGTAGGTTATTAATGTACTTTGACTAGTCTCAATGCTAGAAATCTGGGTTTAAACTGACTTTAAACAATCTAAAGTAGGTGATGAATGTACTTTGACTGGTCTCAATGCTAGAAATCTGGGTTTATACTGACTTCAAACAGTCTAAAGTAGGTTATGAATGTACTTTGACTGGTCTCAATGCTAGAAATCTGATTTTTTACTCATTTAAACAGTCAAAAGTAGGTTATGAATGTACTTTGACTGGTCTCAATGCAAGAAATCTGAGCTTAAACTGACTTAAACAGTCTAAAATAGGTTATGAATTTACTTTGACTGGTCTCAATGCTAGAAATCTGAGCTTTAACTGACTTTAAACAGTCTAAAATAGGTTTTGAATGTACTTTGACTGGTCGCAATGCTAGAAATCTGGGTTTAAACTGACATTAAACAATCTAACGTAGGTTATGAATGTACTTTGACTGGTCTCAATAATAGATATCTGGGTTTATACTGACTTTAAACAGTCTGAATAAGGTTATGAATGTACTTTCTGACCAGAGTTACGATCTTTAGACTCAAATTTGACTGAAATTTGTCAGATTTCATCCAATAGAATGTACTTTGACTGGTCTCAATGCTAGAAATCCGGGTTTAAACTGACTTTACACAGTCTAAAGTAGGTTTTGATTGTACTTTGACTGGTCTCAATGCTAGAAATCTGGGTTTAAACTGACTTTAAACAGTCTTTTTATCCAAAACTTACATGAAACTGACCAGCGTTACGATCTTTAGACCCAAATATGACTGAAATTTGTCAGACTTCATCCAATACTTACATGAAACTGACCAGAGTTACGATCTTTAGACCCAAATATGACTGAAATTTGTCAGATTTCATCCAATACTTACATGAAACTGACCAGAGTTATTATCTTTAGACCCAAAAAACTGACTTTAAACAGTCTAAAGTAGATTTTGAATGTACTTTGACTGGTCTCAATGCTATAAAATGGGGTTTAAACCAATTTTAAACAGTCTAAAGTAGGTCATGAATGTACTTTGACTTGTCTTAATGCTAGAAATCTGGGTTTAAACTGACTTTAAACAGTCTAAAGTAGGTTTTGAATGTACTTTGATTGGTCTCAATGCTAGAAATCTGGGTTTATACTGACTTTAAACAGTTTAAAGCAGGTTATGAATGTACTTTGGTTTTAATGCTAGAAATCTGAATTTAAACCTATCGTAAACAGTCTAAAGTAGGTGATGAATGTACTTTGACTGGTCTCAATGCTAGAAATCTGAGTTAATACTGACTTTAAACAGTCAAAAATAGGTTATGAATGTACTTTGACTGGTCTTACTCAGAGAAAAAGGGGTTTAAACCTATTTTAAACAGTCTAAAATAGGTTATGAATGTACTTTGACTGGTCTCAATGCTAGAAATCTGGGTTTAAACTCACTTAAAACAGTCTAAAGTAGGTTATGAATGTACTTTGACTGGTCTCAATGCTAGATATCTGGGTTTATACTGACTTTAAACAGTCTAAAGTAGGTTATGAATTTACTTTGACTGGTCTCAATGCTATAAAATGGGGTTTAAACCAATTTTAAACAGTCTAAAGTCGGTCATTAATGTACTTTGACTGGTCTCAATGCTAGATATCTGGGTTTATACTGACTTTAAACAGTCAAAAGTAGGTGATGAATTTACTTTGACTGGTCTCAATGCTATTAAATGGGGTTTAAACCAATTTTAAACAGTGTAAAGTAGGTCATGAATGTACTTTGACTGGTCTCAATGCTAAAAATCTGATTTTTTACTGACTTTAAACAGTCAAAAGTAGGTTATGAATGTACTTTGACTGGTCTCAATGCTAGAAATTTGAGCTTTAACTGACTTTAAACAGTCTAAAGTAGGTTTTGAATGTACTTTGACTGGTCTCAATGCTATAAATTGGGATTTAAACCAATTTTAAACAGTCTAAAGTAGGTGATGAATGTACTTTGACTGGTCTCAATGCTAGAAATCTGGGTTTAGACTGACTTTAAACAGTCTGAAGTAGGTTATGAATGTACTTTGACTGGTCTCAATGCTAGAAATCTGGGTTTATACTGACTTTAAACAGTCTAAAGTAGGTTATGAATTTACTTTGACTGGTCTCAATGCTATAAAATGGGGTTTAAACCAATTTTAAACAGTGTAAAGTAGGTCATGAATGTACTTTGACTGGTCTCAATGCTAGAAATCTGGGTTTAGACTGACTTCAAACAGTCTGAATAAGGTTATGAATGTACTTTGACTGGTCTCAATGCTAGAAATCTGAGTTTAAACTGACATTAAACAATCTAACGTAGGTTATGAATGTACTTTGACTGGTCTTAATAATGGAAACCTGGGTTTAAACTGACTTTAAACAGTCTGAATATGGTTATGAATGTACTTTGACTGGTCTCAATGCTAGAAATCTGGGTTTATACTGACTTTAAACAGTATAAAGTAGGTTATGAATGTACTAACTGACCAGAGTTACGTAGAAATCTGAGTTTAAACTGACATTAAACAATCTAACGTAGGTTATGAATGTACTTTGACTGGTCTTAATAATGGAAACCTGGGTTTAAACTGACTTTAAACAGTCTGAATATGGTTATGAATGTACTTTGACTGGTCTCAATGCTAGAAATCTGGGTTTATACTGACTTTAAACAGTATAAAGCAGGTTATGAATGTACTTTGGTTTTCTTGCTAGAAATCTGAATTCAAACCTATCGTAAACAGTCTAAAGTAGGTGATGAATGTACTTTGACTGGTCTCAATGCTAGAAATCTGGGTTTATACTGACTTTGAACAGTGTAAAGCTCCAATACTTACATGAAACTGACCAGAGTTAGGATCTTTAGACCCAAGTATGACTGAAATTTGTCAGATTTCATCCAATACTTACATGAAACTGACCAGAGTTACGATCTTTAGACCCAAATTTGACTGAAATTTGTCAGTTTCATCCAATACTTACATGAAACTGACCAGAGTTACGATCGTTATACCCAAATTTGACTGAAATTTGTCAGATAAGTAGGTGATGAATGTACTTTGACTGGTCTCAATGCTAGAAATCTGAGTTAATACTGACTTTAAACAGTCAAAAATAGGTTATGAATGTACTTTGACTGGTCTTACTCAGAGAAAAAGGGGTTTAAACCTATTTTAAACAGTCTAAAATAGGTTATGAATGTACTTTGACTGGTCTCAATGCTAGAAATCTGGGTTTAGACTGACTTTAAACAGTCTGAATAAGGTTATGAATGTACTTTGACTGGTCTCAATGCTAGAAATCTGAGTTTAAACTGACATTAAACAATCTAACGTAGGTTATGAATGTACTTTGACTGGTCTTAATAATGGAAACCTGGGTTTAAACTGACTTTAAACAGTCTGAATATGGTTATGAATGTACTTTGACTGGTCTCAATGCTAGAAATCTGGGTTTATACTGACTTTAAACAGTATATAGCAGGTTATGAATGTACTTTGGTTTTCTTGCTAGAAATCTGAATTCAAACCTATTGTAAACAGTCTAAAGTAGGTGATGAATGTACTTTGACTGGTCTCAATGCTAGAAATCTGAGTTAATACTGACTTTAAACAGTCTAAAGTAGGTTATGAATGTACTTTGACTGGTCTCAATAATAGAAATCTGGGTTTAAACTGACTTTAAACAGTCTAAAGTAGATTTTGAATGTACTTTGACTGGTCTCAATGCTATAAAATGGGGTTTAAACCAATTTTAAACAGTCTAAAGTAGGTCATGAATGTACTTTGACTTGTCGTAATGCTAGAAATCTGGGTTTAAACTGACTTTAAACAGTCTAAAGTAGGTTTTGAATGTACTTTGACTGGTCTCAATGCTAGAAATCTGGGTTTATACTGACATTAAACAGTCTAAAGTAGGTAATGAATGTACTTTGACTGGTCTCAATGCTAGATATCTGGGTTTAAACCAATTTTAAACAGTCTAAAGTCGGTCATGAATGTACTTTTTCTTGTCTTAATGCTAGAAATCTGGGTTTAAACTGACTTTAAACAGTCTAAAGTAGGTTTTGAATGTACTTTGACTGGTCTCAATGCTAGAAATCTGGGTTTATACTGACTTTAAACAGTTTAAAGCAGGTTATAAATGTACTTTGACTGGTCTTACTCAGAGAAATAGGGGTTTAAACCTATTTTAAACAGTCAAAAGTAGGTGATGAATGTACTTTGACTGGTCTCAATGCTAGAAATCTGGGTTCATACGGACTTTAAACAGTCTAAAGTAGGTTATGAATGTACTTTGACTGGTCTCAATGCTAGAAATCTGGGTTTATACTGACTTTAAACAGTCTAAAGTAGGTTATGAATGTACTTTGACTGGTCTTACTCAGAGAAATAGGGGTTTAAACCTATTTTAAACAGTCAAAAGTAGGTGATGAATGTACTTTGACTGGTCTCAATGCTAGAAATCTGGGTTCATACGGACTTTAAACAGTCTAAAGTAGGTTATGAATGTACTTTGACTGGTCTCAATGCTAGAAATCTGGGTTTATACTGACTTTAAACAGTGTAAAGGAGGTTATGAATTTACTTTGGGTTTAATGCTAGAAATCTGGGTTTAGACTGACTTTAAAAAGAATAGAGTAGGTTATGAATGTACTTTGACTGGTCTCAATGCTAGAAATCTGAGTTTGAACCTATTTAAAACAGTCTAAAGTAGGTTATGAATGTACTTTGACTGGTCTCAATGCTAGAAATCTGGGTTCATACGGACTTTAAACAGTCTAAAGTAGGTTATGAATGTACTTTGACTGGTCTCAATGCTAGAAATCTGGGTTTAAACTGACTATAAAAAGTCAAAAGTAGGTGATGAATGTAATTTGACTGGTCTTAATGCTAGAAATCTGGGTTTACACTGACTTTAAACAGTCTAAAGTAGGTTATGAATGTACTTTGACTGGTCTCAATGCTAGCAATATGGGTTTAAACTGACTGTAAACAGTCTAAAGTAGGTTATGAATGTACTTTGACTGGTCTCAATGCTAGAAATCTGGGTTTATACTGACTTTAAACAGTCTAAAGTAGGTTATGAATGTACTTTGACTGGTCTCAATAATAGAAATCTGGGTTTAAACTGACTTTAAACAGTCTAAGGTAGATTTTGAATGTACTTTGACTGGTCTCAATGCTATAAAATGGGGTTTAAACCAATTTTAAACAGTCTAAAGTAGGTCATGAATGTACTTTGACTTGTCTTAATGCTAGAAACCTAGGTTTATACTGACTTTAAACAGTCTAAAGTAGGTTTTGAATGTACTTTGACTGGTCTCAATGCTAGAAATCTGGGTTTATACTGACTTTAAACAGTTTAAAGCAGGTAATGAATGTACTTTGGTTTTATTGCTAGAAATCTGAATTTAAACCTATCGTAAACAGTCTAAAGTAGGTGATGAATGTACTTTGACTGGTCTCAATGCTAGAAATCTGAGTTAATACTGACTTTAAACAGTCAAAAATAGGTTATGAATGTNTGAATGTACTTTGACTGGTCTCAATGCTAGAAATCTGGGTTTATACTGACTTTAAACAGTTTAAAGCAGGTAATGAATGTACTTTGGTTTTATTGCTAGAAATCTGAATTTAAACCTATCGTAAACAGTCTAAAGTAGGTGATGAATGTACTTTGACTGGTCTCAATGCTAGAAATCTGAGTTAATACTGACTTTAAACAGTCAAAAATAGGTTATGAATGTGCTTTGACTGGTCTTACTCAGAGAAATAGGGGTTTAAACCTATTTTAAACAGTCTAAAATAGGTTATGAATGTACTTTGACTGGTCTCAATGCTAGAAATCTGAGTTAATACTGACTTTAAACAGTCATAAATAGGTGATGAATGTGCTTTGACTGGTCTTACTCAGAGAAATAGGGGTTTAAACCTATTTTAAACAGTCTAAAGTAGGTTATGAATTTACTTTGACTGGTCTCAATGCTATAAAATGGGGATTAAACCAATTTAAAACAGTCTCAAGTAGGTTATGAATGTACTTTGACGTGTCTTAATGCTAGAAACCTAGGTTCAAACTAACTTTAAAAAGTATAGAGTAGGTTAAGAATGTACTTTGACTGGTCTCAATGCAAGAAATCTGGGTTAAAACTGACTTTAAACAGTCTAAAGTAGGTTATGAATGTACTTTGACTGGTCTCAATGCTAGAAATCCAGGTTTTAACTGACTTTAAACAGTCAAAGTAGGTTATGAATTTACTTTGACTGGTCTCAATGCTATAAAATGGGGTTTAAACCAATTTTAAACAGTCTAAAGTATGTTATGAATGTACTTCGACTTGTGTTAATGCTAGAAACCTAGGTTTAAACTGACTTTAAACAGTCTGAATAAGGTTATGAATGTACTTTGACTGGTCTCAATGCTAGAAATCTGAGTTTAAACTGACATTAAACAGTCTAACGTAGGTGATGAATGTACTTTGACTGGTCTTAATGCTAGAAACCTGGGTTCAAACTGACTTGAAACAGTCAAAAATAGGTTTTGAATGTACTTTGACTGGTCTCAATGCAAGAAATCTGGGTTTATACTGACTGTAAACAGTCTAAAGTAGGTTATGAATGTACTTTGACTGGTCTCAATGCTAGAAATCTGAGTTTAAACTGACATTAAACAGTCTAACTTAGGTGATGAATGTACTTTGACTGGTCTCAATGCTAGAAATCTGAGTTTAAACTGACATTAAACAGTCTAACTTAGGTGATGAATGTACTTTGACTGGTCTTACTCAGAGAAATAGGGGTTTAAACCTTTTTTAAACAGTCAAAAATAGATTATGAATGTACTTTGACTGGTCTCAATGCTAGAAAACTGGGTTTAAACTGACTTTAAACAGTCTAAAGTAGGTGATGAATGTACTTTGACTGGTCTCAATGCTAGAAATCTGAGTTAATACTGACTTTAAACAGTAAAAAATAGGTAATGAATGTTCTTTGACTGGTCTCAATGCTAGAAACCTGGGTTTAAACTGACATTAAACAGTCTAAAGTAGGTTATGAATGTACTTTGACTGGTCTTAATGCTAGAAACCTGGGTTTAAACTGACATTAAACAGTCTAAAGTAGGTTATGAATGTACTTTGACTGGTCTTAATGCTTGAAACCTGGGTTTAAACTGACTTTAAACTCTGAATAAGGTTATGAATGTACTTTGACTGGTCTCAATGCTAGAAATCTGGGTTTATACTGACTTAAAACAGTTTAAAGCAGGTTATGAATGTACTTCGGTTTTAATGCTAGAAATCTGAATTTAAACCTATCGTAAACAGTCTTAAGTAGGTGATGAATGTACTTTGACTTGTCTCAATAATAGAAATCTGGGTTTAAACTGACTTTAAACAGTCAAAAGTAGGTTATGAATGTACTTTGACTGGTCTCAATGCTAGAAATCTGAGTTTATACTGACTTTAAACAGTCTAAAATAGGTTATGAATGTACTTTGACTGGTCTCAATGCTAGAACTCTGGGTTTACACTGACATTAAACAGTCTAACTTAGGTTATGAATGTACTTTGACTGGTCTCAATGCTAGAAATCTGGGTTTATACTGACTTAAAACAGTCTTAAGTAGGTTATGAATGTACTTTGACTGGTCTCAATGCTATAAAATGGGGTTTAAACCAATTTTAAACAGTCTAAAGTATGTTATGAATGTACTTTGACTTGTCTTAATGCTAGAAACCTAGGTTTAAACAGTCAAAAGTAGGTTATGAATGTACTTTGACTGGTCTCAATGCTAGAAATCTGAGTTTAAACTGACATTAAAAAGTCTAACGTATTTGATGAATGTACTTTGACTGGTCTTAATGCTAGAAACCTGGGTTTAAACTGACTTTAAAAAGTCTGAATAAGGTTTCGAATGTACTTTGACTGGTCTCAATGCTAGAATTCTGGGTTTATACTGACTTTAAACAGTTTAAAGTAGGTTATGAATGTACTTTGGTTTAAATGCTAGAAATCTGAATTAAAAACTATCGTAAACAGTCTAAAGTAGGTGTTGAATGTACTTTGACTGGTCTCAATGCTAAAAATCTGAGTCAATACTGACTTTAAACAGTCAAAAATAGGTTATGAATGTACTTTGACTGGTCTTACTCAGAGAAATAGGGGTTTAAATCTATTTTAAACAGTCTATAATAGGTTATGAATGTACTTTGACTGGTCTCAATGCTAGAAATCTGGGTTTATACTGACTTAAAACAGTCTAAAGTAGTTTATGAATGTACTTTGACTGGTCTCAATGCTAGAAATCTGGGTTTATACTGACTTGTATCAGTCTAAAGTAGGTTATGAATGTACTTTGACTGGTCTCAATGCTATACAATGGGGTTTAAACCAATTTTAAACAGTCTAAAGTAGGTCATGAATGTACTTTGACTTGTCTTAATGCTGGAAACCTAGGTTTAAACTGACTTTAAACAGTCTGAATAAGGTGATGAATGTACTTTGACTGGACTCAATGCTAGAAATCTGAGTTTAAACTGACTTTAAACAGTTTAAAGTAGGTTATTAATGTACTTTGACTGGTCTTACTCAGAGAAATAGGGGTATAAACCTATTTTAAACAGTCTATAATAGGTTATGAATGTACTTTGACTGGTCTCAATGCTAGAAATCTGAGTTAATACTGACTTTAAACAGTCAAAAATAGGTTATGAATGTACTTTGACTGGTCTTTCTCAGAGAAATCAGGGGTTTATACCTATTTTAAACAGTCTAAAATAGGTTATGAATGTACTTTGACTGGTCTCAATGCTAGAAATGTGAGTTAATTCTGACTTTGAACAGTCAAAAATAGGTTATGAATGTGCTTTGACTGGTCTTACTCAGAGAAATAGGGGTTTAAACCTATTTTAAACAGTCTAAAATAGGTTATGAGTGTACTTTGACTGGTCTCAATGCTACAAATCTGGGGTTAAACTGACTTAAAACAGTCTATAGTATGTGATGAATGTACTTTGACTGGTCTCAATGCTAGAAATATGGGTTTATACTGACTTTAAACAGTCTAAAGTAGGTTATGAATTTACTTTGACTGGTCTCAATGCTATAAAATGGGGATTAAACCAATTTAAAACAGTCTAAAGTAGGTTATGAATGTACTTTGACGTGTCTTAATGCTAGAAACCTAGGTTCAAACTAACTTTAAAAAGTATAGAGTAGGTTAAGAATGTACTTTGACTGGTCTCAATGCAAGAAATCTGGGTTAAAACTGACTTTAAACAGTCTGAATAAGGTTATGAATATACTTTGACTGGACTCAATGCTAGAAATCCAGGTTAAAACTGACTTTAAACAGTCAAAAGTAGGTTATGAATGTACTTTGACTGGTCT
>RPOG01005971.1:10616-22865 GCA_008086565.1 Thalassoma bifasciatum
TAAGTGCGCACTGATCCCAACTGACAACTCAGCAAGTTGATGTCCAGCTTCAAAGTTCAGATTATCAGGTCTGAGAATGTTTTTTTATTTTTTTGTTTTTCTTTTGTTTTGCTTTTGTTTCTGTTATTTCAATAATAAGTATAACCAGAACCTCACCACCAAACATCGAATTCAACAACATCATTAAACTTTTAAAAAGAGTCAGATACAGCTTCTGGATTATAGTTACTCAAAAATCAAAAAATGTGATTTTACATGGTTTTATTACGTTGTACATTACCTTTTTGTACATTAATTAATACATTTTATCAAGAACTGCAACTCATACCAGTCAAAAATCCACAGAACATGGAGAGTAACTCAATAACTGAGATCACTTACTTTGGATCTGAGGCTCCAGGTTCATTACTGAAGTTTGGTATAAGACCTTTGGAGCCGTCACTCTTCAGGGACACACAGCTGGGTTCAGGAGACTCTGCTCTCCGTCTGCTGAACTGAAATCTACAAAAGAAGCATGTTCTTATCAATTACACGTTAAAGCAGTGGTTCCCAAATTATTTTTGCACTCCCCCACTTTAGAATAAGAAATTATTTGTAGCCCCCCCCCCTCCCTTTCTCTCCACTGCCAGCCACATGCCCTGAAAAGACTTTATATACTTGAAAAATGTCTCTCAACTCTCAACTCAACTTTGTTTATAGAGCACTTTAACAACAACCACAGCTGAAAACAATGTGCTGTACACATATGGACAGAAACATTGAAACAAAGATAAAATCAGATATAAACACTCGTGTTATTGTTTCATTGTTTAGTTGTTCCTAAAAACAAATTTTAGAACAATAAAAACAATAAGTAAAACAATAACTAAAAACAAACCATAAAACACTAAAACAGAGTCGAGTCTCATGGTGGATTAAAAGCCAAGGAATAAAAGTGGGTTTTAAGATGAGTTTTAAAAACAGACAGTGAGGTGGATAGTCTGATGTGGATGGGCAGGTCATTCCACAATTTAGGGGCAGCGACAGAGAAAGTTTGTCCCCTCTGAGCTTCCGTTTGGACCTCGGTACCTCAAGGAGCAGGAGGTCAGCTGACCTGAAGCACCGAGCAGGAGTGTAGGGGTGGAGGAGCTCAGAGAGGTAAGGTGGGGCCAGACCATTAAAAGATTTAAAAACAAATAAAAGAATCTTAAAGTGGACCCTAAAGTGCACAGGTAGCAAGTGGAGGGAGGCCAGGATTGGGGTGATGTGCTCCCTTGCACGTCCTCCAGTTAAACATGTCACAAATAAATTACCCACAACTTTAGCTTCACTCTGTGACATCTCACAGACAGAAGCAAACATTGTTCAAAACTACTGTTCAATAACATGTTTTTTNTCCCCTCTGAGCTTCCGTCTGGAGCTCGGTACCTCAAGGAGCAGGAGGTCAGCTGACCTGAAGCACCGAGCAGGAGTGTAGGGGTGGAGGAGCTCAGAGAGGTAAGGTGGGGCCAGACCATTAAAAGATTTAAAAACAAATAAAAGAATCTTAAAGTGGACCCTAAAGTGCACAGGTAGCAAGTGGAGGGAGGCCAGGATTGGGGTGATGTGCTCCCTTGCACGTCCTCCAGTTAAACATGTCACAAATAAATTACCCACAACTTTAGCTTCACTCTGTGACATCTCACAGACAGAAGCAAACATTGTTCAAAACTACTGTTCAATAACATGTTTTTTTGTGTAGTTTTTTTGTGTTTTTTTTACAAGATGAAAAAAAAAACTGCCTCTGGGCATCAACTTTGTCTTGGCAGGAAACATCAACTTACTCACATATGAAGGAAGGTGTCACTTTAATGGTTTGAACATAAGAAGTGACACTGCAACATGTGCCTGAAAGGTGCCATATGATACTTTTGAAAACAGTTTAAAGTCATTTGATGCAGAAGTCTGCTGTCCCAAAGTGAAAAAAAACACTGGGATCATGAATTTAGGCCTGCCAAAAATCCCTCTTTTTCGCTGCATCTCTCAGCTGCTGTTTTAGTGTCTGTGTTTGAATATGCTAATAAGGTCGAGCTCTTCCCGCCTCTTTCAGGAAGTGCTTATACCGACTCGACTGAGATAGCAACTCTCATGCCCCTCTCTATCTAAGAACAGTTTGTGTGAGTAGAAACACGGGTAAAGTCGATAGCATGTGCAAAGCTGATTTCCTATAAAAAAAACTCTTTGAAAAAAGAAAACAAAACAAACAAAGCTTATAATGTGACTTGGAGTCTCTCTCTCTGTGCCTCAGACACACAGAGGAGGAAGAAGGAGTTCATCTTTGTAGAGCTGACAGAGTGAGCACATTATGATAACGTCAGCAGCAAAATATAAGATGAACTAAGACACAGAATTAAAGTAAGATCACGGCTCTTTTGTGGCTTCACAGGTGTTTCCCTTGTGCCGATTAAAAGACTTAAACATCCGTGTTGAATTTCTGAGAGCATGTAACAGTGTTGGTGAATAATCAAAGCAGTTATATCTGCCCGATTAAGTCCAAGATCAAAGTAAATCTCAACTGAGTCTCACTCAACTGTCATTTTTATCAGAAGAACACAGAAGACTGGCTGATTTCTGCTGAACAGCTGATTTCTAGTGCACACGAGGAGGCTGCGTGTTATTCTTGATGAATTAAAACAAAATACTTTTCTGTGTACAAAGTATGAATATGGGTTTTGATATTGGTGATACTGGCAGTGTGTTAACTTAGTATCAGATCAATACCAGGTTTTACAGTATCACACAAGAATACTGTGAAGGACACGAAAAAGAAGAGGCAGCTTCTTTTTCTTATTTACTCAAAAATATGCACCTGACATTAGTTCAATACATTAATTTATACATTTTTATCAAAAATTGCAACTCATACCAGTCAAAAATCCACACAGAACATGGAGAGTAACTCAATAACTGAGATCACTTACTTTGGATCTGAGGCTCCAGGTTCATTACTGAAGTTTGGTACAAGACCTTTGGAGCCGTCACTCTTCAGGGACACACAGCTGGGTTCAGGAGACTCTGCTGGTTCCTTCATTTCCTCTAAACTAACACTCATGTCCTGTTCTGAAGTGGATCTGAGGGGTTCAACACAAACACAGAGTGAGAGTTAAACACACACACACACACACACATATATATATATATATGGAAAAGCCATTTAAGAAGAAACACATTTAGAAAATTTCCACACACACAACATCCGGAGAAATATGTTGCAGTCACATACACTCACATTGTGAGTGGGTGTGTGCTTGGTTATATCTGAGTGTGGAAGCATTTTTAGCTTTAGCATTCTCAGTGCGCCCGGAAACTGCTATTATGTGACCAGAAGGTGGAGCTATAACATTACTTTGAATAGACTGAATGCAGTGGAGGACCTGGATCAAAAAAACACAAACTTCCTCATAATCAGCAGTAACCAACGGCTGATCAAAGTCTAAAAGTCCAACAATAATCAAGGAATATTAAGAAGTTGTGTAGGGTGTTGACTGGTTTGAGGAGCATACAACTCAATGGACTATTGGTTAGGACAGAGGCGCACAGTCAGGGATCCAGCTTAAGAGGTTTTATCCACAGAGTTTGATTTGTTTTTTCAAAGGATAAAGAATAAAGGTTTATTATACTAGAGAATGTGTCTCTTTTTTACATCAATAAAGTGTTTCAACTAAGGCAATAATGACCAACTAAATCATAATAAACACTTTTCATTAACTGTAATGACGACCAAAAAAGACATTATGATGAAGTACTATAAGAGAGGGAAACTCACTGATCATTCAACAGTCCAAAATTTGGTCTCAGAGGGTTTCAGCCATGCAGTCCATTGTCTGAGTCAAAATGGAGTCTGCAGGTGAGGAGGCTGTCTTCATTGCTGACCATTCCTGATACCAACCCACCAGGAAATGGGGAGTGTGGGTGTGGCTGTAATTTTCCAGGCAGGTAGAAGGGCAGAGCTCAGTGTAGGGATTTTTTTGCTAATTATTAACAATAAATGCATCTTCAGCGCACTGACCAAGGACTGTTCAAATCACTAACTAAGAGGTAGTGTAGCTCTGCCTTCTGGTCACCTTGAAGCAACTTCCAGGCGCACATGAGAACTGTGACACATGCACACTGAGAATGCTTAAGCTAAAAATGCTACCACACACAGATATAACCAAGCACACACCCACACACATACAAGTTTCCTATGAAGANCCATGCAGTCCATTGTCTGAGTCAAAATGGAGTCTGCAGGTGAGGAGGCTGTCTTCATTGCTGACCATTCCTGATACCAACCCACCAGGAAATGGGGAGTGTGGGTGTGGCTGTAATTTTCCAGGCAGGTAGAAGGGCAGAGCTCAGTGTAGGGATTTTTTTGCTAATTATTAACAATAAATGCATCTTCAGCGCACTGACCAAGGACTGTTCAAATCACTAACTAAGAGGTAGTGTAGCTCTGCCTTCTGGTCACCTTGAAGCAACTTCCAGGCGCACATGAGAACTGTGACACATGCACACTGAGAATGCTTAAGCTAAAAATGCTACCACACACAGATATAACCAAGCACACACCCACACACATACAAGTTTCCTATGAAGACGGTGTGTTGCGAAAAGCTTAACGTGTGTGTGTGTGTGCAACATTTTTTTCTCAATATGTTGTGTGTGGAGCATTTCAGTGTGTGTGTATGTGTGTGCACTATTTTCTGAATGTGTTTCTTCCTAAACGGCTTCCCATACACACACAAATACACATACACACACATATGGGTCAGAGACGTAGCATGTCATTTTCATTGTCCAAAACATAAATATAGTGTTAAAAATACATAAAGTTTTTTAAATACCACATCACAGAAGGTACTGAGCTCTCTCCGCTTTACATACTCAAATGATTATTCAGGATCAAGACTTAAAGAGCATATTGCAGGTTAAACACAACTTTGTATAAAATCACAGGAAAGATGCTCAAAAACAATGTTCTGAAGGAATTTTTTGAAATTAGTGAACCACAGAGTTTGCTGAAGACGTTTTAGTTCGCTTTTTTTACTTCCGCTTTAAAAACCGGCATTGGGCTGTTACGTCATCAAGGGGAGAAACTGCTGAAAACTCCTCAGTTTAACATGAACATAAACATGGATGAAACTGACACTGCTGTCAGTGAAGAGGAAAAAATCTATATTCCTATACATATGAGGGTCCTCAGGATCAAAATGATGAGACTTTCAGACACGATGAAGAGCAGGAACAGGGCAGGATTAAGAGGAATTATGGGTAAAGGAGAGCAGGTAGCTGTGGTGTGAGGAGAAGAGCGCGAGTCCTGGTGAGTGACGGTGTTAGCTACAGATATGGAGCCTGATGCTGTTCACATCAGCGTATTTAAAGTTTGAACTCAGAAACAGAAACTTAAAAAGTCTGCAGTTAGTGTAAGTCACAAATCAGTCCGTTGGAAGGGTAAGACTTGTAAAAACGGCAAATTTGAACTACAGTTTTCCGCGAGTGTGAGTTTGAGAGAAGAGACGCAGCACTGGCTTCGGCGATATCGTGTATTCAACAAACCTTTTTCAACCCGTTAAAATTTGTATATCCACTAATCCAGGGTCGTAAAATAAATAAATCAAGACTTACAGTGCTCAGATGACGTTTCTGTCGGGATGAATCTCTGATAAATCCTTGTTTCCATCTGACACCTGGAGCCGGGCTGTGGCTGCTGCTGAACCTGTCGCTGTCTGCGGCCTCACCTCCATCATCTCACCTGGTCCCGGCTCCAGTATCTGATCCTGAACTCCATCATAAAACCAGGAACAAAGTCTCCCTGTCGCCACAAACCATCACTTTTTCTGTGACCGATGTAGAGATAAAGTCCTGTTTCTTCAGCTGCACGAAACGAACCCGAGCACGGAAGCTAACTCTTTTGGCCTTTTGGGGAAAAGATCGACTCGATGTTCTGCTAAGTTGCTAGTTTGCTTTCAGCCTAAGAATGCAATATTGAACCGTCTCAATGAGCGATTGAATCAAATAAAAAACTTGTAGAAACACAACTCAAAATCCCCGCTCTCATTCACTGCCTCCTATCAAACACATTGGATCAGAGCGGAGGCGGAGAACACTCGTCCCCTTGATGACGTCAAATGATGCAGTGATGGAAAAAGAGCTTTTTGAACAGCAACACTGAAAACAGCCACTTCATCCTATAAATTTGTGCCTTTTGTCACAAATAGTTTAGAAAATTGACATATTCTACAGCCACTATCAGACCATATTAAGTGTTAATCAAAAAAGAAATTTAACCTGCAATATGCTCTTTAAATTTAAGGAGCTACTGAACTCCAAAATGGAGAAATGTCCTTCCTGGATAACATCTATGTTTAAAATTGGTATACAATAATGTGCAAAAAAACAAGTCAGAAATCTAAAACAAAAAGTCAATGATTGTGCACTGGGGCATAATTCAGTTTATGTTTCCAGTTTTGTCAACAAATACACTCACAACACTAAGCTTATTTACATATTTATGCAAGAAATACTTTTGTTTGCATTTTTCAATTTCCAAATGTCCTTCCTGGATAACACACTCAAAGAGGNCAGGTGAGGAGGCTGTCTTCATTGCTGACCATTCCTGATACCAACCCACCAGGAAATGGGGAGTGTGGGTGTGGCTGTAATTTTCCAGGCAGGTAGAAGGGCAGAGCTCAGTGTAGGGATTTTTTTGCTAATTATTAACAATAAATGCATCTTCAGCGCACTGACCAAGGACTGTTCAAATCACTAACTAAGAGGTAGTGTAGCTCTGCCTTCTGGTCACCTTGAAGCAACTTCCAGGCGCACATGAGAACTGTGACACATGCACACTGAGAATGCTTAAGCTAAAAATGCTACCACACACAGATATAACTGAGCACACACCCACACACATACAAGTTTCCTATGAAGACGGTGTGTTGCGAAAAAGCTTAACGTGTGTGTGTGTGCAACATTTTTTTCTCAATATGTTGTGTGTGGAGCATTTCAGTGTGTGTGTGTGTGTGTGTGCACTATTTTCTGAATGTGTTTCTTCCTAAACGGCTTCCCATACACACACAAATACACATACACACACATATGGGTCAAAGACGTAGCATGTCATTTTCATTGTCCAAAACATTAATATAGTGTTAAAAATACATAAAGTTTTTTAAATACCACATCACAGAAGGTACTGAGCTCTCTCCGCTTTACATACTCAAATGATTATTCAGGATCAAGACTTAAAGAGCATATTGCAGGTTAAACACAACTTTGTATAAAATCACAGGAAAGATGCTCAAAAACAATGTTCCGAAGGAATTTTTGAAATTAGTGAACCACAGAGTTTGCTGAAGACGTTTTAGTTCGCTTTTTTTACTTCTACTTTAAAAACCGGCATTGGGCTGTTACGTCATCAAGGGGAGAAACTGCTGAAAACTCCTCAGTTTAACATGAACATAAACATGGATGAAACTGACACTGCTGTCAGTGAAGAGGAGAAAATCTGTATTCCTATACATATGAGGGTCCTCAGGATCAAAATGATGAGACTTTCAGACACGATGAAGAGCAGGAACAGGGCAGGATTAAGAGGAATTTTGGGTAAAGGAGAGCAGGTAGCTGTGGTGTGAGGAGAAGAGCGCGAGTCCTGGTGAGTGACGGCGTTAGCTACAGATATGGAGCCTGATGCTGTTCACATCAGCGTATTTAAAGTTTGAACTCAGAAACAGAAACTTAAAAAGTCTGCAGTTAGTGTAAGTCACAAATCAGTCCGTTGGAAGGGTAAGACTTGTAAAAACAACAAATTTGAACTACAGTTTTCCGCGAGTGTGAGTTTGAGAAAAGAGACGCAGCACTGGCTTCGGCGATATCGTGTATTCAACAAACCTTTTTCAACCCGTTAAAATTTGTATATCCATTAATCCAGGGTCGTAAAATAAATAAATCAAGACTTACAGTTTTCAGATGACGTTTCTGTCGGGATGAATCTCTGATAAATCCTTGTTAACATCTGACACCTGGAGCCGGGCTGTGGCTGCTGCTGAACCTGTCGCTGTCTGCGGCCTCACCTCCATCATCTCACCTGGTCCCGGCTCCAGTATCTGATCCTGAACTCCATCATAAAACCAGGAACAAAGTCTCCCTGTCGCCACAAACCATCGCTTTTTCTGTGACCGATGTAGAGATAAAGTCCTGTTTCTTCAGCTGCACGAAACGAACCCGAGCACGGAAGCTAACTCTTTTGGCCTTTTGGGGAAAAGATCGACTCGATGTTCTGCTAAGTTACTAGTTTGCTTTCAGCCTAAGAATGCAATATTGAACCGTCTCAATGAGCGATTGAATCAAATAAAAAACTTGTAGAAACACAACTCAAAATCCCCGCTCTCATTCACTGCCTCCTATCAAACACATTGGATCAGAGCGGAGGCGGAGAACGCTCGTCCCCTTGATGACGTCAAATGATGCAGTGATGGAAAAAGAGCTTTTTGAACAGCAACACTGAAAACAGCCACTTCATCCTATAAATTTGTGCCTTTTGTCACAAATAGTTTAGAAAATTGACATATTCTACAGCCACTATCAGACCATATTAAATGTTAATCAAAAAAGAAATTTAACCTGCAATATGCTCTTTAAATTTAAGGAGCTACTGAACTCCAAAATGGAGAAATGTCCTTCCTGGATAACATCTATGCTTAAAATTGGTATACAATAATGTGCAAAAAAACAAGTCAGAAATCTAAAACAAAAAGTCAATGATTGTGCACTGGGGCATAATTCAGTTTATGTTTCCAGTTTTGTCAACAAATACACTCACAACACTAAGCTTATTTACATATTTATGCAAGAAATACTTTTGTTTGCATTTTTCAATTTCCAAATGTCCTNAAAACAGCCACTTCATCCTATAAATTTGTGCCTTTTGTCACAAATAGTTTAGAAAATTGACATATTCTACAGCCACTATCAGACCATATTAAGTGTTAATCAAAAAAGAAATTTAACCTGCAATATGCTCTTTAAATTTAAGGAGCTACTGAACTCCAAAATGGAGAAATGTCCTTCCTGGATAACATCTATGCTTAAAATTGGTATACAATAATGTGCAAAAAAACAAGTCAGAAATCTAAAACAAAAAGTCAATGATTGTGCACTGGGGCATAATTCAGTTTATGTTTCCAGTTTTGTCAACAAATACACTCACAACACTAAGCTTATTTACATATTTATGCAAGAAATACTTTTGTTTGCATTTTTCAATTTCCAAATGTCCTTCCTGGATAACACACTCAAAGAGGCTTCAGATAACCATATTTGAATTTGGACAGACAATTGAAAGGCTGTTGAATAATCCAGCANCTCCCTTAGCACACATTAAGGTCGGTAAGTTTTTCTTTAATGTTAAAATTTTGACCTTTTCTGTCACTGGTGCAACATGTCCTCAAATGAGTGTCCACCTGGATAACACTATTACATTTTTAAAATGTTGAAAAATTTAAAGATAACCTGTTTCATGTTCAATGAGGTGATGAAGATTCAGTTAAAATTACGCAGTAGACCTTGTTAGTACCTTATTATAGAAGGAAATAGTTTGTTTTGTCCTTCCTGGATAACAAAAATCTTTTGTTACCTAGGACATGTCCTCTGTTATTCAGAATGGACATGTTATTCAGTGCAAATTTATATTAGTATCTGTAGCTTTTAAGGTATCGCCTTGATATTTTTACATCTATAACAATTTTGTGTGTTTTTTTAACTTTATGGGATTTTCTGTCATTTCTCCACAATAGTCAACAATAGCAACTCTGATCATTCTTGCAGATTTTTGTGAAGTTACTGCCCAAAATGAACCAATAAGCCTGGTAAAATATGATACAAATTATGCAGAGTTAGTTCAGATGAATAAGATTTTAGTACATTTTATCAGCTTTTGATATTTAAGGTTCAGATGTGTCACTGCCAAATAAAGAGGCAGAGGAAAAATCTTGACTGACAAGTTAGGGCTAAGTCTCTTGAGAAAAAGAGAGTGAGGTACAATTTAGGAATGAAATGATAAAGCAGACCAGTAAAGAAAGAAATGTTCCATAACCCTCAGGATCTTTAAAGAAATTCAAAATGGCTGTCTTATTGTGTCCAACCTCAAAATAAGTCAAAACCTGGGCCCTTAAGTGATTCAATTCAGTACAGTTTATTTCAATTAAAGAAATGTAATTAGCCTAACCTACATTTAGTGTTTGATGNTAAGCCTGGTAAAATATGATACAAATTATGCAGAGTTAGTTCAGATGAATAAGATTTTAGTACATTTTATCAGCTTTTGATATTTAAGGTTCAGATGTGTCACTGCCAAATAAAGAGGCAGAGGAAAAATCTTGACTGACAAGTTAGGGCTAAGTCTCTTGAGAAAAAGAGAGTGAGGTACAATTTAGGAATGAAATGATAAAGCAGACCAGTAAAGAAAGAAATGTTCCATAACCCTCAGGATCTTTAAAGAAATTCAAAATGGCTGTCTTATTGTGTCCAACCTCAAAATAAGTCAAAACCTGGGCCCTTAAGTGATTCAAGTCAGTACAGTTTATTTCAATTAAAGAAATTTAATTAGCCTAACCTACATTTAGTGTTTGATGATTCTGATATTCTGCAGTGGTCATTCTTGTCTTAACAGCATGTCACTCTGTGTATCAATGACATGGTCAAGTACTTTAGCCCAGGTTTCCACATTATATTACTCAATCAAGCTTTTTGAGTAGAGGATAAAATAACAACCCTTTCACCTTTATTGTCATTTTTTTTTTAGAAATTCTACATTTTTTTCTTTTTGGCATTAAATACAGTGTAATGAACAGGAACAAATGGAGCCATTTCAGTAGAAATGTTTTAATTTATGACAAATTGTGCTGAAAATGTCATATCCCGGGCAGTAACTGTTTGTTAAAGTTATTGTTATCTATAAAGTTATCTATAAACTTTTAAACACCAACAGTTATTGACATTACATCAATTTCAAAAGCTTTTTTTCCGTTACCCAGCAAGGACATTTTTTCATGCAAGAGATCATGTGATTTTCCTGAAAAATATTAATTAAATTTAGAAAACAAATCCCTGTTTTGGAGTTGTATACAGAACACTTTGATAATGACTTTTTTCCCCCAATTTTGAAATCCTTATTTGTCTTAGACCCATACACACACACACACACACACACACACACACACACACACACACACACACACACACACACACACACACACACACACACACTCATTGTCCTCTCATTAATCCAGCTGCTGAGTTGATTTGAAACTTTCTTTCCCTCACAGTTCACTGAGAGAAAACTTCATCTGAAACAAATGTTGGAGTTAAACTCACTGAACTTCACCTCCCTGCTCACAATCAAAATGGAGACTGACGGACACACCTTTGCTTTATGGCTCTGCCTCTGTTATCAGAAATGACATTATCAGTGGAGCTCCTCCCTTCTTCATTTGCAGGAAATCAGTCGACTGTGTGTGCGTGTATGTGTACGTGTGTGTGTGTGTTTGTGTGTGTGTGTGTGTGTGTGTGTGTGTGTGTGTCTGAAATAAACTGCTACAGTCCGTTTAGCACATACAGTTGAGCTCCTAAGTTTTCATACCCAGTAAAACAGAGCTGTGCAGACTCTTTGTATCCACTTTGTTTACACACCTGATCAACATTTTAAGAGCAGCTTAATAACTGCACTGATTTACATTTTACTTTGTTGGATCTTATAAAGGCTCTAATTTGAGATTCAAAATACAAAAAGAAGAAATGTGAGTGAGATGTAAAAAAAAAAGGAGTAGAGTAATTGGTTGAAAATAATTCAGTGAAATATTCTGGATCTGAGCTGGTGTGTTTCTGTGCTGACATGTTGAAGGAAGCTGCAGATGAAGCTGAGAGTCTGATAAAATTATTTCAACTCTGAGTTACTAACAGTAACTGATCCTCAAACAACCTTTGAGATTATTTTATACCTCACTGACACCAGTGTTATCTGATCTGAAGAGTTTGATGTTTCACTGCTGCTCAAAGTCTAATTCATCAGACCTGTGGTGAATTCAGTCATGCTGGGAAATGGCGGCCTCTGGTGGCTGAAAATGGTACATTTACAGGAGATAATACCTGACAGGTGTGCTGGGAGCACAGGTGTGCCTGCAGGCAGCATAAAGAGCCGGCTCATTCACTCAGAGCTCTCTCTGACCTCCATCTCAGACAATGAGCAATATT
>RPOG01005972.1:0-27456 GCA_008086565.1 Thalassoma bifasciatum
CATCTCACACATGCACAAAAACAGCTCAATACACGCTAGCTTTATGTATATGAAGCCACATAAAAGCAGAGCGGAGGGAGCCCCGTGTTGACAGGAGCTTTGCAGATCTGAGCGCTGCACCACGCCGGCGCAGTGAATCAATTAAAGGCAGTTTGTCAATCAGCATGGACGGGATGCATAGAGAGAGAGAGAGAGAGAGGCAGAGGGATGGAGTCGATGGGAAAATGAGAAAACAGGGTCATGTAGAGGTAGAGGGAATAGCAGACGAGTCACGGGGGGAAAGCAATACTCTATTCCACTGCATGCCTCTGGCTCCAGGAGAGACAACATCTGTAGAGCAAATTTCTTTCCATGCCCCTTTTTTTCTGACACAAAGAGAAAATCAAAGAGGAATGAACCAGAGACGGAGCTTTATGTGCAGAAAAACACCAAAACATAATGCACGCTCGCTCTCTCAGGGAACATTGTGATCTCAGAATATTTAAGATGTTTCTTTCCCTTAAAAGCAAAATGTTGTTCAGCTCCTAAAATAGAAACTCAGTGGAATCTCCTCACAGCCAAGCTTTAAAAAAAAGATGCTTTCAGAAAAAGCTCGGTGGTTTTTTGGAAACACTTTCCACAATTTACTGCCGCTCCGATAATAGCAGAGCACTAAATAGAAACGGTGTGGGGAACCTGGGATTGGAGGGGGATTTGGAAGATGCTTGGATTACAGTTCATGGGGGAAAAGATTGAATCACTTATTTTCAGTTAAACTATGATGCAATTTAGTGTTAGCTGTACTTTCAGGCAGATGTTTTGGATTTGCATTTGCTTGTAAAACACTAAGTTCTGAAAGATAGCAGGGTTTTAAAGAAGGGGAGGGAAGGTTTAAGGAGAGTTCAGAGTTACGAGGGTTTAGTCGTTACAAGTGTGAAAAAGAAAACCCAAGAAAGGGGAGAGAGAGTCGTTTCGCGCTGAATGAAAAGAACGAGGTTTGATGTTTAACTTGGAGCTGGGAAATGTAGAAAGACTGAGACAAAATCATCCTCAGGTGTCAGAAAAGTACAACTTGTTCAGATTTTACTCGTGCAATGTTCTTTTCTATACCATTCCAAGTTTCCTCTCGACTTTCCAGACTGTTATTAAAACTTAAACTGCATTTCTAACACTTTATTTCAGACTCTGCATAAGATTATGAATGCAGACTTTAACTTGTGCACTTAAAGTTTCAGCTTTTCCTCCACAGTTACATTCCTCTAGAAACTTTATTCTTTTGATTCTGGATATCTAAACTTCAGTCTGGATCTTTTCCTCTGTATGGGGCTCTCAGACTTTATTCTGGACACTTAACTTGTATTTTTGAACCTGGTTTTATTCCTGAAACTCTGAATTTTCCAGTTTTATTCCAGACTTTTCCACTTTTCCACCCAGATACTAAGACTCTGGACCATTTTACCCTGAAAACTTTGGCTTAAATCTTGATAATCTACTTTATTTTATCCTGACATTATCATTAAACCCCAACATTTTTCTATACCCTACCATTATTCATGAAACTCTAGATTCTTTATCTTTCTTCTGGACATATAAACCTTGTCTGGATTCTTAAGGTTTGTTTAGGACTCAGTTTTTATTCTAGACATTTTTCCTGGCTACTTCTGCTCTAGTTTGACGTGTTAGTTTCATTTTCTGGCTCTTGAACTTTATTTTGGATGTTGATATTATATTCTAGACCCTTAGTCTTTATTTCTAAAGCCTCGTCTCTATACTGCAGTTTTGTTTTAGACTCAGTCTTTGTTCCAGACACTTTTTATGGCTACGTGAGTCTTGAACTTTATTTTGGATGCTGGAATTTGACTCTTGACCCTGAGAACTTCTTCTGAATACTCTTACACTATTCCTGAAGCCTTGTCTTGATTCTGCAGCTTAGTTTTGGACTCAGTCTTTATTCTAGACCTGTTTTTCTGGCTACTTAAAATCGAACTGGATGTTTCACATTCATTTTTTAGCTCTTGAACTTTTTTTGGATGCTGATATTTGAGTCCAGACCATAGACTGTATAATGAGTGGACGTAACGACGTTGGGCTCAAACTGAAGCCTCCAGCAGATGCCCCGCCCCCTGGTGTCTGGCTGCAGTATAGGTCATAAGCCCCGCCCCCTGGTGTCTGGCTGCAGTATAGGTCATAAGCCCCGCCCCCTGGTGTCTGGCTGCAGTATAGGTCATAAGCCCCGCCTCCCCATGTATTCCAGATATGAGCCGGGAAAACTTTAAAAAATTATGATACCTCGTAGAAACGTTTCTCTCATCCTTACACTAAGGTGGTATGATGATGTCATCTGGCTGCATGGTGTTCAGGTGTTTTTTTTCTGAGAAGTTAGTTTCTCATTAGTTATTGGACGTTAAAAACCACGATATAAGTTTCGCTTTACGATAGCTGACTGCTGCTGTTTGGGATATAAGAAACTTCAGGAAAGAGCCAAAAGGAGACTAAACCTTCTGAAGAAGAAGAAATAAATATTTTTATTTCTCTTGTTTACTCTACTCCACCGGAAATTCTCTACTGCGCAGACTCTGGCTGCACAATGGCGGCTAGAGAAACGGGGGTTTTTTGGCTTCAAAATCGTAGAACGGTGAGAGGCGGAAGCACGCTGTCCATTCTATATACAGTCATTGGTCCAGACTCTGTAAACTTCTTTTAAACACTGACATTTTTCCGTACCCTTAGACTTAAGTCCTGAAACTCTAAATTCTGCACTTTGTTTGGACTCTTTGAGCCCTTGTGACTTAATTTCTGAAACTTTCCACTCTGTTTGGACGACTAAACTTTATGTGTGACTCTAACTTTCCTCTCTTTATGATACTTTACCTTGAATTCAGACTCTGGACTAAACTTCAGACTGTTATTTTCTGGGCCCTTGCTCTGTATTCTCAACTCCTCAACGACCATCTGTCCACTTCTTTCTTCTGAACCCACACACTCAAGACTTTATAGACTGGGTCATTTAAACACTTTAACCAGAATCTTTCCTTTTATTCCTGTGTCTGCCCGGAGAACAAACTTTGAGTTTGCAGAGTCAGAAGAAGCGCGCTCTCTAACAGTCAGCAAATCTCCCGTGGACAGGTCGTCTGCCCCCTCCCTCACTCACAAACGCTCCCCAGGGTCAACATGTGGGGTGACAGACGCAGAGTGAAGGGGCCCAGGGTGTTGCAGCAGCCTGTACTTCATTTGGGATTTTTGAACCTGAGCCAAAATTCCTGAAGGAACACAGTAAGAAGGAGGGGGCGCCTATAAAAACCAGTTCAGGCTTGGGGTATAAAAAAAAGATGGCGAGAGAGAGAGAGAGAGGAGGAAAAAAAGGGAATGTGGTGAATATAAAATAGCTGTGTGTACATGTGTGTGTGTGGTGTGTGTGTGTATGTGAGTGCAGACATGCTGGTGTTGCTATGGTGAAACAGGATCCTGGGAATGGGGGATGTTTCAAATGGGAACGCTGGGGGTGCAGTGAGTGCATGGAGCCCAACCAACGTTTTACACATGCACACGTGTGTGTGAGTGTGAGAGTGTGTGTGTGTGTGCGCGTTAGCAGTTATAGAGGACATTTAAAGGAGTGTTATGGAGGAACAGAGAAAGATAAAATAGCGGTGGAGAGGGAAGATCAGGGTCAAGGATGAGTGCGAGAGGAAAGGAGGTGAAGAGAGAAGACGGAGGAGACAAAGAACGAAGGAAAAACAAGGTCATAAAGCAGGTTAGTGTGCTGTGTAAAGAGAGCTGAGAGTCAGCTGAGGACTCCTCCTCCAGCCCTGGATACACAGCAGAGGAGATGAACACACACCTCGCAGCTTTAACAGATCTTTATGTCGAGTGTTAATGAGAGGAGGAGGAAGATGTTTGTGAAGCTGTAAAATCCTGTAAAATGTGTTTAAAAATGACGACTTTTGCAGGACCAGCAGGGGGCGACTTCACTGGTCTTGGAGGAAAAAACAGCTCACGTTAAATCACATCAATTAAAAACTTCACTTCTCATTCGATCACTGATACAAGTGTTTCCAAAACAGATCGATCTTTTAATTTTTCTACATAGACTTCCATAGAGCTGCCTGATCATAATCCATAACTTAAAATAAGATTATCAGCACTACAATAGGTTAATTCTAAATGCTAATTCTTGGCGTCCCAATTGGGTTGGACTACACTGGATTGATTGACGGCAAGTTGAAGTCTTCAAGAAAACACAACACAGGCTAATGAAGTTTATCAATGAGAAGAGAGATCTGTGTTTTTCTCTGATGAAAACATGTTTTGTGGTTTATTCAGTCGTAATGAAGTAACAGTGGCTGGACTGTCTGACAGAAAAGGGACAGAGGAGCAGAAGAAAGATAAACAGGAGAGTGATAGAGCACGCGCTAAAGGCTAAAACAGTCACTAATGTGTTTGTGCTAATGTTGATTCCTGTCCACATGCAGCAGTTATTCTGCAGTGATCTCTTCAAACCTGAGAGTCTATCAATAAAATGAAGAGCCAGGTTACGTTTGCTCTGCTTGGTGAGGTTGGAGTTGGTAGATGAGCACTGGTAGGACACAACCAGGATTCACTAACGTTACACACACGTCTCAGAGCATGTTTCAATCAAAAGTGCTACGGAACTGTTGATAAACACATTACCTTGTTGCATTGTACCTGGTAAAAAGTGGTCGCAAAGAAATGAAGAGTTAAAAAAGATCTAATCATCCAAATTTGATCACTTTGCCTCCAAAAAAGTATGAATTATACATCTGAAATGCCAAACTTTGGAGTTCAAAACCCGATCAGAGGTTGGTTGATGTGTTTACAAGCAGCAGAAACTGAAATCCAAGCAGGTTTTACTCATTTATTTTCAACAAAAAGATCTGATCAGAGTTAATGTGAACAATATTCATCTAAAAGATCTAAAAAATGCTTCTGTAAGACATTAGAAGACGAAAAAAGAAGATGACTTAATTGCTTTGAAATCGTCATTTTTCTTCCTTATGAGCAGATTATTTCTCTTTTAACATCTTGAACTATAAAGTCAGATAGATTACTTACTAAAATGAGGCATAAACACTTACTTTGATTTCATTTCTTGCACTGCACACCTGAAGGTTTCTCTACCTTACGCTAAATATAAACTCATGTTGCCATTTCTCCTCAAATCTTCAATCACATTATCACACGAGTCTCAAACCCGTCTCTTCATCCTGTCTTCCTGTAATTAAAGTCTTCCATTTAACTTTCCTCCTTCATGCTGCAGTGATTGGAGAAAGGTTTCAGCAGGTCTGCCTCCTCTCCCACCTTTAAAGATTTCACCTTTCAGGCTAAACAAACACAGCTCCCTGCCTCCATCCATCCATGCTCGCTCTGTTATAACCTGCTGGATCAGAGGGCAAACTATTTGTTTGAGAAACTACAAAACTCCCCTTCCTTACAATGATTCACCAACTGGAAGCTGGAGCCACTCTCATTACTCTTGTTCAGCCATCAGAAAACTCGCCTCTGCAAAAGATTCAGCAGAGTGCTTCTTCCCACCTTTCAGGAAACATACGTATGGACATTTATCACGAGGGGAACATTTATAAACCTGCTGCATTCACTTCATTCCTCAATTTATTCTCCTCTTAGGAACATAAATCAAATTATGCAACACTAATTAGAGAGTCCCTGCTAATATCAACTGTTTTCTGAGTGTTTCATCACCTGCAGACTCGTCTCAGCAGGAGAAACCTGGATGGATGAAGGTTAAAGAAGCAAATACAAGTTTGTTGGAGAGAAATTTATGTTTTTTAACAACTTGAAAAACTTGCTTCAGAAATCAGTCAGCGTGGCCTACAAAGATAAAATATTTAATGTTCAAACTGATAAATGGGACCAGGTTCACCACTTTGTCAACAACTGCGTGAGCAAACAGTCCAACAGTTTAAGAACAATGTTTCTCCAACTGCAGGAATTGATGGATTTCATCATCTACAGACCATAATATCATCAAAAGATTCAGAGAATCTGGAGAAATCTCTGCACTTAAGCAGCAAGGCCCAAAACCAACATTGAACGGCCGTGACCTTTGACCCCTCAGGCGGCGCTGCATTAAAAACCCACATCATTGTGTAAAGGATATTAGCACGTGGGCTCAGGAACACTTCAGAAAACCATTGTCAGTTAACACAGTTCATCACTACATCTACAAGTGACAGTTCAAACTCTACCATGCAAAGACAAAGTCAGACATCAACAACACACACAAACGCCGCAGAACTCTTTTTGGAAATCATGGACGTGGTGTCCTCTGGGCCAAAGAGGAAAAGGACAATCAGGATTGGTCTCTACAAACAGGTTTTGGAGCAACATCTGCTGCCATCCAAGACACTTTGTCTTTTTCAGGGACGTCCCTGATTATTTCAGCAAGACCATGAAACCAAGACACATTCTGCTCCTGTTACAACAGCGTGGCTCTGTAGTAGAAGAGTGCAGCTACTAGACTGGCTAAGAATTCCAGCTCCAAAGCTTCAACAATCAGTGTCCTCAGTTCACAAACACTAATTGAGTTTTGTTCAGAGTAATAAAGTACCTTGTCTTTGCAGTGTAGTCAGTTGAATAAAGGTAGAACAGGATTTGAATATCATTGTTGTCTATTTTCATGCATTAAAGATCTGCTCACTGGAGTTTTGCAGTTTCCCTTGCCTTTCGGTGACGTCCTCACACTTCACCTCTTCACCACTGAGCAAACTTCCCTCCTTATGGAAGCAGCAGCTAACCTGCACCATCTGACGGCGGCTTATTTGAGCGCAGCTGACCCGTCCTTGATCATGCTTATTTTTATGATTTGATTTACGCGCACTGGGAGCTTTTGTGCGAGGCTCCAGCTCTGAATCCTTGAAAAACGTCAGGTGGTTTTGCGCTTTGCTATCCTCACCTGAATTTGGGAGGAAACTATCCAGATCAGACTTCTCCTTTTACAGGTTTGAACTCTAATGAATCTAACACCAGCATCCTCTCCTCTTTTCCTAGACATGTTATTAAAAAGCAGTTATATTTGCAGACGGACGGCTCTGCAGTGGACCTCCCTGATGCTGTCAGATGTGGCTGCAGAGTGAGACACTTAACATATTCACCGTACGCTACTTTCCTAATGAAATCATAAATACATCACTTCTTGAAACCCAAACCATAACCCCAAAACAAACACATAAATCTGGAGTTAATCTGAGAATACTGCTTCTTTTAATTCGGCCCCGAGTTTGTCGCTCGGCTGCACCTGACTGTTGGTTTAAGCTCGGTCTGGACTTGCACTCGCTCCGAGTGAGTGTGCAAACAGGAACCGGCTCGGTGAGTCTGTTTTGCTCCTGGCCCCCCTTTTTTCTTCCTCTTTATCAGCACCTTCTATTTATAGCACCTTTACTGCAGCAGCACAGCTTAGTACAGTATGTTCCACAAAACACAGGCCTCGTCTGACCACATCCCCAGGCATGCCTCTGCAGTCGTCTCCCACTGCTGCATGCATGAGCGTACTGAGAGCGGTGGAATTATCCTGACAGGACGAGGACACACACACACTCTCACATGCTCACACACACTCTGGGATGCATACATAAATGGAGTCACACAGCCTTAGGCACGCACACACGTTCACAGAAATCCTGGGACACACAGACACTAATAAACACACAAGGGCGCTGTGAGAGGACACACAAACACATTCAGAGAAACAAACAGAGAAGGACGCACAGAAAGAGTTAAATATAGCCACTGAGAGAGAGAGAGAGAGTGATGAAACAGGGAGGATAATGAGGAGTTTGCAGAAAGAAGGAAGTGTCAAACTGAGTGTGGTATGGAGGAATCTTTTCTGCAACCAGAGTTACATGATGTATGTTTGTCTCTATAACATCACCAATCCTTCTTTTATCTGTAACTATCGTCCACCTGACATCACCATTCTGTGAAATCTCACTTGAAGACACAGAGGAGTGAAGTCTGAGCATGCTCAGTCCATGTCTGCGTGTCACACGGCTCCAAAATGTAAACATCCTCATTTGTGCCAGAGCTTGTTACGGTCATGGATGCACATAAGACCCGCCGACGGGTCAGAAAAGTCTTCACCAATCACATCCACACCTGCAGTCTGAGCTACGGAAGCCCATTACTGCCAGTTAAATAAACACAAAACATGCAAAACTGGCTTTGATGAGATTGTTTTTGCCCTTGTTAAGTCAAAATTGTGAGATGAGAAGTCCAAATAATGAAACAAGGAGCGAAAGTGTTGAGAAAAAAGTAAAAGTTTGAAATAATTAAGTCGAAATCTTGAGATAGAAGTCAAAGCTTTGAGGTCAAAAAGTCAATTTTTGGAGGGAAAAGGTTTAAATTTGAGATAAAAAGTTGAATTTATGAAATAGAAAAATGTCCCTATTGTGAAATTGAAGTCAAAATGCTGACAGAAAAGTCAAATTTTAAGACCGATAAAAATTTGAATGCTAACAGTCTAAATTTTTGCATTTAATTTAGTCAAAATTTTGACAGAAAAGTGGAAATTATAAGATAAAAAGTCATGATATCCAGATGAAGAGTTAAAGTTTTGAGATTAGAATATCCAAATTTGGAAGTATTTAAGTTAAAATTTGGAGATATATTAGACAAAATTATAGAGGGAGGAGTCAAAATGTTGCGATACTAAGTCATAATTTTGGAAAAAAAAAGGAGAAATTATGAATTAAAAGTCAAAAATTAAGACAAAGTCAAAGGTTTGAGATCAAATGGTCTAAAATTTGAAATTATTTAGTTAAAATTTTGAGAGGAAACTCAAATTTTGAGGAAAAAGGTTTAAATTATGAGATAAAAAGTTGAAGTTTTGAGATTTGAAAGTCCAAATTTTTCAATAATCAAGTCTTAAAAAGTCAGAATTATGAGACAAAGAGTCAGAATTTGGGCAGAAAAGTTGAAATTATGAGATATTTTGTCAAACTTTTGAGATTAAAAGCCTAATGTGAGGGGAAAATAGTCAAATCTCTGAGAAAAAAAAACATTATTATTTGGAGATACAAAGCTCTTTAATCCCAAAATTTCAAAATTAACCTGAAAAGAAAAATATCAACAAAGCTGGTTTTTCATTTTTATCTTTTTAACTGACAGAAATAGACTCCTGTACTGCACATAGGGAGCTGTAGTGAAACTCTAACTGTACCATTGGGATTTATATTTGTGCATTTTTATTAAAGATATGAGGAAATATCACATTTCAAGGAATGGGGTAACTTGAATACTTGGCCAAATTTAGCTCCTAATCTGCAGATTTTTTTAATGAAAGTTGCACAAAGCTGCTTTTCCTTTTGCACAATGTTTGAACAGCCAGTCAGGAATTTAACCCTGAGGAGTTTCAGTCTTTTTCTCTTTCAATAACAAATAATTCAACCATTCTCTCTGCTGCTGCTGCTGCTGCAGAGAAAAAAGTCTCTGTGCCCAAATGTAATCACACTTTTCTTGTTAGAGTAAAAAGATGCACTCAGAAAAAGAGAGAAAAAGAGAGAGAGAGAGAGGCGTCTCAAGATGATTACTGCAATTTTCTTTTTTCTCTGCCGTGCAGCTTGAAGATGAAAATGCTCAAAACTCACAAATGAAACTGAACTTGTTATTTAAGCCAGGAAACTCAGAAGGACAAAGCGAGGTAAAGTAGAACGAGGTCAAAGGTTTTCTGAGAATAAAGCAGCTTCCTGTGAGTCTGCGCTTTACGCAACAAAAGGTTAAAAGCCCAACACCAGAAGTTTTTATGATTCTATGGTCGTTTTTAGATGAACCGCACAAGGTTACAGAACAAACAGCAGCTTCAAAGTGAGCAAAGATAGAAACAACAGAGGGAATTTCAGCCGCTCTGACGAACGGACGAACACACAACAAAGTTTCTAACAGCGCCGTCACACACATAAACTCACACACACACACACACACACGCCCGCGCAGGTGTGTCAAACCACACTGGCACAATTTCAGCTAAACTAACCTTGACAGACTTGGCAGAGGCTCCACACACAGGATGCTTTGCCAATAGGCACGTGGGTAATTTATGTAATAGAGATAACACTTCAGCTGGCCGCGCAGAGCGAGATCAAACAAATAAAGGAGAGGAAACAACATCCAGGTGCAAAGCAAATATGATACGGAAAGTTTGTTCAGGGTTCAAAACAAAAAACCAGAATTTTACAAGAGACTCTTTGTCATCACATCTGATTTTACACTTCAAACTAAAGCTGAATGATTTGCAAAAATAATCTTATTACAATTATTATGTCCTAAATTGCAATTGTGCCTTATGATGTGATTATTTCTTGGTTCCCATCTAATATGTAAACTCATTGTAGAACATGAACAGTTGCATTAATTACAGCACAACAACAACAACCCACTAACACTACAACTGGGACTGATTTTTACACATTTTAACCACTTTTACTTTCTTTTTTGCCACTTTTGGACCATTTTTTTAAACTGTCTCACTATTTTCTCACAATTTTTGTTGGTTTTTGCCCATTTTAGTCACTTTTCACTCTTTTTTTGCCACTTTTGGACCATCTTTTTCAGCAAAATGACTATTTTCCAAGTCTAATCCCAACTTTCTTAACATTTTTGTTGACTCCCTTTGGCCATTTTTACCACTTTTCCCTGTTTTTTGGTCACTTTTTTCCACCATTTTTGCTACTTTCAGAATTTTTCAATGTTTTTTTCAAAAGCTTTCTTGCTAATTTTTACTGCTTACTGACCATTTTAGTTACTTTTCACTCTTTATTTCCACTCATGGACCATAATCTTTCTACTTTTTGAATAGTTCAGGTTTTATCCCCATGTAAATGCCAATTTTTGTTGCTTTTTTTGAACTTTTTTTACAGCACAACAACAACAACCACCCACTAACACCATGACTGGGACTGATTTTTACACATTCTAACCACTTTTACCTTCTTTTTTGCCACTTTTGGACCATTTTTTGCAACAAACTGACTATTTTTCCAAGTTTAAACCCAACTTACTTGCCAATGACTTTGGCAACTTTTACCACTTTACACTGTTTTTGTCACTTTTTCCGCCATTTCTGCAACTTTCTCAACTTTCCACCAAATTTTCCTTGCCATTTTTTTCTTTTTCTGGCATTTTTATTACCTCAAACTAAGTTTTGTTGCTACTCTTTGCTGTTTTTGCCTCTTTTTACCGCTTGAATAGTTTCTTTTGTAAAGGTAGATTTTAACAACTGTTCCAAAAACTGTATCTGATATTTTGACATTGACATAATTATTTAATAATTTTCTATATTGCAATTGGGATTTTTTTGTGCCTTTATTTCTAGATTCCCACCTTATATGTTCATTTTACTCACTTTTCCCTTCTCTTTTTGCCACTTTTAGACCATTTTTGCAACAAATTGACTATTTTCCAAGTTTAATCCTAACTTTCTTGCCATTTTTGTTGACTTTGGCCATTTTTTAGTCTCTTTTTTTCACCAGTTTTGCTACTTTCTGAATCCTTTAACTGAGCAAACAGGTAGTGATGGGTAGTGATTATCAAGATTATACCATTATCAATTCCTCCTGTAAGTTTTCTGTTCACCAAAGGAAGATTTACAGATTTCTGTCAACAGTTAATTGAGTTTTAAGTCAAAAGATATGAAAGTCAGTGAATCTTAGATCTTTGAAGATATGTCAGTCGTGTAAATTCGGCATAAATGAAAAGCAAAGCGGCTTTTTCTGGAACTATCTTTGAGCTTTCAGGGCTGGAAGCATCTTCAACCTCAGAAAAAATAATAGATAAGGGAATTATCAAGCAAAAGTTGATCATTTTTCACCGGATTGAACCATTTCTCATTGATTCTTAACAGAAACTGGTTCTTATACCCATCTCTGGTCTGGTTTCACTTTTCTGCAGCCGTGTGAAGAACTCTCCTGGATTTTCACTCCTTATGCATGAACACCTTGCAGACAGACATGGGAGGAACAGGGTGGTGTGGATTTACTCGACCCCCTCCCCATGTGAGCAGGTTAATGCATGCACAAACATGCACAGAACACTTGAATGAATGTTTTCCCATATGTTCATTTATAGAAGGGAAGGGCACAGGAATGCTTCAGCCCACCTTTTATACTGTATTTGGATGAGTTCCAGATCAGTGAACCATGCTCTGCACCTTCTCATTAAAGATGAATTTCTGTAAGCTGTCGGGCTGGTTACAACATGCCGTGTCAGAGCGCAGCCACACTGGGACGTTTTCCCTCCAACACTGAGGCTGCAGGTCCAGAAGACTTTAATAGACTGATTATAAAGTTTTATCACATTCACACCTCGCTTTTATTGAACCTGACAGGTGGTTGAACATTAACCCAGTTCAGATTTTAGAGACTGAGTGTGATTATTAATGATAACACAGCATCACAGAAGCTTGGACTCAGAGTGCAGGAATGAGTCATGTAATCAAACATAACAAACTTTTATCACTGCAAAGGTTTCAGCTCGGCTGTTTTTGCACCAAGTCTCCAAAGTTTGCAGCGTCTCTTGAACTTCTAGGTTAGAAAAATGCCTCAGCTGTGGTTGTATTATACTCGTATGTCTTATTTGCACAACCAGTAAGTCAAACTTTAACATTTCCTCAACTATTTAGGTTGAAAGAAGCTGACTTTCTGCAGAGGAAAACAAAAAGAGGAGCTAAGGCCTTTAGAGCAAGACAAGGGTGTCATTTTTTTTAATGCATTGTGGGCAAAAATAAGTTTTGTAAGTTTATCTATTGAAATCACAATATGTCATGTTGCAATATTCTTATTACAAAAATTGTCAAAACTGTAACCGGAGTGCTGAGCCCAAAATGTAACGAAAAAGCATAAAGTAAAACCCAAAATATAAAAATTGCACCAGAATGTAACAAGTTGTCATAATTTGGGCAAAAAGTTACTACGTTTTTAGCTTAACATCTGTTTCATTATCTACCAGATATCACACTTTGGGTTTTATTACATTTTTTTAAATTAAATTTTGGGTCATTGTTACAAATGGGGTTCTAAAAAAAACGTATATAGCGGTATGTATTGGGTTGGAGGTGGGCCTCAAACATTTTTGAGCTTTAAAAGTGGGCCCTGCTCTAGGATATTGATGTAATTTTGTGTAGAAAAATGAATCCACAGTGGATAAAAAAGTGATAATGACCAAAAAAACTGCTCAGGATTTGAAGAGTTAAAGGAACAGAAATATCCAGTGAATCAGATAAGAAAAGATAAGCAGAAGAACAAAAGAATCGTTTGTCCATTTTCATGCCAGCGAACATAAATCAGTCTGTGAATAAACTCATGGAAAGTTAAGTCGACTGTTGGTATCAGATTTGAATAACAGGCTCTGACGCTTTGAAGTTGATGGAAAAACCCCTTTGTTCGTTTGTTTCACTGTAAACTGGAGGAGTGCATTCATAAAACCGTCACCAGAATTATTTAGCTGTCACACTCTTACTCTGCGTTATCAAAAATTCATCTGCAGATGAAACAGATATTTAAAAATGTAGCATAACTTTGATCCTGAGGGTTTTCCAGTCACACACACACACACGCTGAAGTGTCGTTGGAGGCGGTGTGTGTGTGTGTGTGTGTGCGCAGCTGCAGCCAGTGTTGTTTTTGTGGTTGATCATGTGAACAGGCCCTGATGAATCCCCCTCATTTCTCGCGCCGAGATGTGACGTGGAGGCTGTGATTGGCCGCGCTTCGCTGACTCTCATATCTGCAGGGAATATCTGAGACTCTAAAGCTGTTGTTTACGTCCAGCATGTCGAGGCTGCAGCAGCGAGGGGAGGATTCTTTATTACATTTTGTCCCTCTTCCTCCCCTTGCATGTCTCCCCCTCCTCCCCCTGTGTAATCTTTCCTCCGGGCGATGTCAGTTGAGGCGCTGAACAGGTGCAGCGGGGAGTGATATGAACACAAGGCTCTGCTCAAACAGTTGGCCCCCGCCTCATTTTATACAGTGTAATGTACAGGCCTGCTGCTGCTGCTGCTGCTGTCCCGCCGTTCACGTGGAAGGAGAAAACAGGTTCAAAGTACTCGACCGGGCCAGACGCCTTCTCTTGTTAAACTCTGCCCTGACTGTGTTTGCCCTCCCCGCCCGGGTTCAGCTGTATAGGATTATAGATAAAACGCCATGTATGGAGCAGACTAAGACCTCACAGTGTCTTTTACCCCAGGCTGAGGACAAAAAAAGCTGCTGGTTTACAAGTTTAATGAGTAACACATCAGCGTGGATAAGTAGGACTGTACAGTTTGTCTTAGTCTGAGGGAAAGTGGGTCGTGGAGCTGCACACGCTCAGAGAGGACGTGTAGGAACATGCTGCCTCATATAGTTCTATACTGGGGCTCTATAGCGCTGTGTGTGTGTGTATCTATGTTGATCTAATTGTGCATAGCCAGGAAAACTTAACCCAGAGGTGAGAGTGTAAGGAGTTAACACTCATTCATGATGTACACACGGCTGCCATGTTCCTCCGCTGAGATATGATCTTTCTACTGCACTGAAACAGAAAATATTGACTTTTTAAACTATATTTCAAACATTTTCCCCCTCCTTGAAGCTCCAACCCGAAAGAAAAAGCTCAGCTGAGTGAAAAAGCTTCAGTTCGGAGTCTGCCAAAGAGAGTCCCTTCTGTTGCCACATCTCTGCGGCCTGAAACAAAAGCCACTGTGACTGTAGTTGGCAACTTTACTGTGTCCAAATTGCTATAAACACAGAGTGAATTTATCCGTAATGAAGACCAGACTGCTTCTCCTAGAGGGGGCAGACACATAAAGAGGAGCAGAAAGAAAAAAAATCACAAAGGAGAGCGGAGATTTGACAGCCACTCGGAGGAGAAAAGGACAGAAATGGCTTTTGAGTGGTGGTGGTGGGCAGCGTTAACCAGTTTGGAGTGGGCATTCCAGCTCTTTTGTTGTCCGGCCACAAATATTCCAGCCTTCCCGACTCGCTCCTACTCCTCCGCCGCAGAGATGGAGTGAACTTCGGAGGACTCCAATAAAAGCGGAGAAGAGTATTTGACGCCTGGGGTCAGGAACGCTGGCGAACTGCACACACACTGGACACTCTTGTGGCTCTCCACGTGGTCGAACTCTGAGCTCTACTACCGCAGTCGGGTTTAAAGAGGGGTATGACAAACTCTAACGATACTGAGATGAAAGATTAAAGTCTCTAGTTTCAGAAAAGCTCATGTTTTAATATGTAATTAAAGTCCACATCAGGATAAGTGAAGCTGAAACACTTTTTTTTATCTTCATTTTGTTAAAACTAATTCTTGAACATCATTAACTTCAAGATGCTTCATGTCAGACATAAAACATCCACCACATCACTTCAACACCTTCTCATTTATATGTGGGTGAAATTTGAGCTTTTTAGGTAAAAACTTGTAGGAGCTGTAGAGTTTTGAGTTGTACTCACTGTCCACGCTCTCGTCCGAAGACTACGCGCAAACAAAACCAGCTTCATCAGTGCTCAGTGTCCTCAGCCCGACAAAATTCATGCAATTGTAGTTCCCAGTAACAGATTGGTCCTTTTTTTGTTGTGTACATGAATGTGAATGAAGACGCATGGCAATTTATTATCGATTGAATTTTCTATGTCCAAAAAAATTGACTTTACAGGTTTTCGCAACAATTTTTTGAGTTTTAAGTTTAAAAAAATGCCACCTGGATTTAAGTTTCCTCCTTTTTTCACTAATTTTTGTTGCTTTTTAGCCATTTTAGTCACTTTTCACTCTTTTTTGCCACTTTTGGACCATTTTTTGCTACTTTCTGAGTATTTCCAGGTTTTATCTCAATTTAAATGCCAATTTTTGTTGCTTTTTTTTGGCAATCTTTCTGACATTAAACAATTTTTTGGAGCTGTTTTTGCCTCTTTTAACCACTTGAGTTGTTTCTTTTTAAAGGTTTTTTAACAGTTTGTCTCCTTGGTTGAGCACAGTTGAGTAACTCTGGTGTAAAGAATAACACATCCTCTACCATCTTTGGTATTAATGACTAACAAATGAGCCTTTAAAGGTAACAACAGGCTCTTAATGCAAAGGAAACTGAAAAGAAAAGAAAAGAAAGAGGATCGAAGACATTTAGCGACAAAATAAATAACTGCTAGTTGAAAAAAAAAATGACTGACTCACGATGACAGGTCGTTAAAAAATCGATGAAACAAAACAATCAACAAAAAACCTCCTCTGGGATTTTGTCTGATCTCCTGTCAAACTAACAATCCAGCGTTGCGAGGTATTAAACTGCTCATGAAGTGAGACAAGGGGAAAGAAAAAACAGCAGAATCACCTTGAAAACCTGAAAATAGTGACAGACATGAACTCTGGATCCATTATCAGAACTGTCACTTGATTGATGCGTCTCCTCATCATATCAGCGTTTTCTGCACACGCTTTAATCGCTGTAATTTAGATATAACTGTTTGAACTCAGGAAGCTATTGAGTTATCAAACTATGCTTGGATGTTGGAAACTGCAACGACAGACTCAGAGCGTTTCCTGTCGCCGTGATCATTACGCTCATGTACCATTTGGATCACAATCATCTGTCCGATCACAGCCTGTGATTAGAAAAGCTGAATTACATAATCCCTGACAAACATGTAACCGCCATGTAAAGTTCAAAGCACTGCAGCGGGGAGATAAGTGCTGACTCCAGGAGCAGGTAGCGGTTTAACGTCTCTGTGGCTTAAATTGACTTGATGAGTCTCTGCAAACATCCTGCTATCACAGATCAAGCTGAGAGTAAACACAGAGTATTAATCATTTTGAGCACGCACGGATCTTCAGAGCTGCAGGGCTGCAGAGTGATGGTGCAGGTCCACTATGCAAATGCATTAAAATGTCAAAGCCTTAAAAAAAAAAAAAGAAGTGTCAGGCGAACAGTCAGAGCAGGAAACAGGATCGCCCAGAGAAACTTGTGAACTAGGAACAATGTGTCCAGTCTGGTTCGCTAAAAGAAGTCGTTCTTTGTTAGCCTGAAACTGGATCACGCTCGATACAATCATATCTGTTTCACGCTGTGATATCCAGCTGGCCGTCTGACAGGAGCTGCTGCTGCGGGGGCTGGAAAATCAGAGAGCCTGACCAGGAATTCAGGAATAAAACTTTACAGGAGTAAAACTTCTCAGAGCGCCGATCGCAGGTTGGTGAAGAGGGTCAAAGGTCGACGTGTTTCCATGCAAACAGCGGTTGGTTATCTCAATTCTTCAATCTGGTTTCTGACGCCTTCTGATCTGATACGACGTCAAATCTACAATTTTTGCTTCTTATAAGCCATTTTGGCCACGTTTGGACCATTTTTTGATACTTTTTGAGTATTTCCAGCTTTTCTCCAAATTTAAATGCCAGTTTTTGTTGCTTTTTTGTCTCTTTTTACCACTAAGATTGTTTCTTTTGTAAAGGTAGTTTTTAACAGTTTGTCTCTTTGGTTGAGTAACTCTGGTGTAGAACAGAAAACATCTGCTGCAAAAACTGTAGCTGATATTTTGACATGTTTCAGGTTATAGAAATATTGCACTGTCTGTGATTACAATATTGCATCAGAGCATGTTGCAATTTAATCTAATTTGGGATTAAGCGCCCAGCTCTAATCATGACCTCTAATGAAACACAGACACAACTTTGAGGAGTCATGAGCATCACAATCAGGACACTAACATCACCACAAACACTTTTCCCTCTCTGCAAACTGTGGCTTCAACTTCTCCGCTTCCATCTGACCCCAAACGGAGCGCGTCTTTAACATCGCTGCTCATTTGACACGATGGTACTAGAGTGAATGAAATAACAGAGTATCAACACCGATCGCTGCGAGAGAAAAGAGGAACAGCTTCTGTGTTTTGCTGAGAGGAGGCAAAAAACCACTTCCTCTCAGTGAATGAGAGAGCTGTCCAAGAAACCGCACGGTTTCGTAAAATACCACCCACTTCTTTTCTGTGATGCTGCAACCTGACATTACAGCTGCACCGTGTTTACGCTGCTTTAAAACCCACAGCTGAAGAGAGAGCAGAGAGAGAGAGAGTTTCCTTCACAACAGGCAGGTAGAAGAGTGGGTTTAGACTTTATTCTGACATTATCGGCTCTGAGGGAAGAAGAACAGATCTGAGGACTGAAGACACTCAGGGACTGACTCATGCACATCAATACTCGTCTTCTGTGCAGAAAATCAGCAGCAGTAGGGCCGAGCGAGTTCAGAAAAAGATCTAATTGCGATTTTTCTGGCAGATTCAGTTCATGATTTTCTTCAAATGAAGCTTCAGTGAAGTTTCCACAATGTACAGAAACATTTACAAACTTGACAGAAAATGACATCAAAAGCTTTTACTCCAATGTCAGGATGAAAACTTAAGGTAAGAATTGTTTATAGCTTTTAGATAAAATGTTAATATTTTAAGATAAAAAGTGGAAATTTAGAGAAGCAAAGACAAAATTCTGAGGAAGAATAGTCAAAATTTTGAGATGAGAGTTCAAATTTTAAGAAATCAATTTAACATTATGTGGAAAAAAAGTCTAAACTTTCACATTTAAGGTCTAAATTTTGAGAAAAAGGCAAAAGTCTGAGATGAAAAAGTCAAAATTTTCAGGCACAACATCAACTTTTTGAATAAAAAGTAGAAATTGTGATATAAAAAGTCAAAATTAAGATAAATAAAGACAACATTATTACACAAAAGGCAAAATTTGGAGAAAAAAAAAGACTTTGAGATAAAAAGTCAAATTTCTGACCTTAAAATACAATTCTTTCCATTTCTAAACTGGACTTTTTAATCGTATTTTTAGTTATAACGAGTGAAAACCAAAAAGAGCTATCTTTGACTCTTAACTTTTAAAAATGATGCAGTGCAAAATATCATTAATTGTGTCAAGTGAAAAAAGATAAAATACAAAACAGTTGAAGAAAGACTAAGCTCAAAAAAGGATAATAAAAAAAATTCAACAGGAAAAAAAGGATTTTTCCCAACAGTTACATTTAAAGGATGTGTGTGTAAAACAAATGACAACAGATCCTGGGTCAGTCAGGAGCAAAATTGCGATTTCAATCAGAAAACGATAAATCTTTCAGCCCTAAGCAGCAGGATCATCCTTTCCTTTATGTATGAGCAGCAAACTAATCAAGCAGGTATTAGCCGGTCTCGTTTTTCAGAAACTGTTTCCTCACTTCCTGGAAACGTCACTTAGCTTCATGCTTATTAATCCCTGGATTCTCGCAAAGTGAAACTAGATTGCTGCTACTCTGTTCTGTCTAGACACCAGAGAGCCGTGATCCCAGTTATTAAGTTTGTTTATCGATCACGAAAAAGAGCGCTGACTCAAATGTCACCAAGAGGAAAACGAGGCAGCTCTCGTGCCGCAGCATCGGGCTGTGGTGGTTTCATTTCAAATGTCACCCAGTCTTTCTCAACGCCGCATTAGCGCTCATAAAGCTTAGTTCTTCCGGTTAGTGGCGGGCAGAGCTTGAATGGCCATCTGAGAAATTCAATTCACTCAGATTGGAATTGAGGTTTAGTACAGGAGCTGTCCAAAAGCGTGCGCTGGGATTACCCCGAGCCAGGTGGTGAGTCAAACTGTCGGAGAGTAAAAGTGATTCAACGTCTGGCTCAGGGCCCACTCACAGTTTGTGTGTCCTGCTTTAAAGGGCCGCAGCTCGCCCTGTTTGGAGATAAATGTCAGTAGAGCTCAGAGATTATCTTTGTATGAATTTAAATGTGTGTGAGCGTGTGTGTCAGCCTGCATGTGGATGTTTGTACATGTTTGTCTGTTTGATTATGTGTGTGTCTGCTCTGTTTTTGTGCGCCCAGGTGGGGGATGTGTTTGTGTTTGTGAGTGTGCGTGCTGGAGCAGAGTAAAAGTGATTCTCCTGATGGCCATGACAGCTGTGCAGGGAGACGCTCCACTCGCTTTCTGTGCCACCTGAGAAGCAGGCGGCGAGCACGCGGGGCGAGCGAGCGGGCGGGNGCAGGAGCTGTCCAAAAGCGTGCGCTGGGATTACCCCGAGCCAGGTGGTGAGTCAAACTGTCGGAGAGTAAAAGTGATTCAACGTCTGGCTCAGGGCCCACTCACAGTTTGTGTGTCCTGCTTTAAAGGGCCGCAGCTCGCCCTGTTTGGAGATAAATGTCAGTAGAGCTCAGAGATTATCTTTGTATGAATTTAAATGTGTGTGAGCGTGTGTGTCAGCCTGCATGTGGATGTTTGTACATGTTTGTCTGTTTGATTATGTGTGTGTCTGCTCTGTTTTTGTGCGCCCAGGTGGGGGATGTGTTTGTGTTTGTGAGTGTGCGTGCTGGAGCAGAGTAAAAGTGATTCTCCTGATGGCCATGACAGCTGTGCTCCACTCGCTTTCTGTGCCACCTGAGAAGCAGGCGGCGAGCACGCGGGGCGAGCGAGCGGGCGGGCGGGATGTTTGGGTCTGTGCAGCGTCCCCCGCTCATCTCTCATACCTGTGACAGCCCTGACACAGCTTTGATTCATGCACGGGCGTGTTAAAGCGCAGTAATGCTGATGTTTTCTGCACAATAGGAAAGGATAGTGGATCCTCTCAGGGCCTTGAGTTGGAGCTTTCGGCCCAGTAGAGGAAGCTTTAACATCGGACTCAGCAGTGGGATCAGCTTGGGGTGATAAAAGTCATCGATGTGAGGCTGCAAATAAAGACCTGCGTCGATAAATGGAGCTGTCACGGCAGGAAAACACCAAACCAGCAGAGAAACGCTCCGAGAAAGAGGAACAAGACCTGTAACGTGAGACTTCGACCTGCGTCAAAAACAGGAAGAGATAACTCTCTGACTCCAGAAAGTGTCTGGAATCTGCTTTTATCATTAGAGAAATACAAACCAGTGAACACAGGACGGCAGATAAACACGCTGTTGTCGTGATGAAGCAGTTTCTCCAGACCACACAGATAGTGAAGCGAGTCAACGGCAGAAGAGCAGGGTTTGTTTTTGGCGTCATGACTTTGAACCTGATGAACTCTCTAACATTTTGTGCTGGATCTTGAAAAAGTTTCTATATAGAGTTTTAAAATGAATGAGACTAATCTAATTGCTATTATTCTTCAGGATATTTGAACTTTTAAAATGTTATTAAAAGAAAAACAGAAGTTTAACCATTTTCTTGCTGCAAATGCTTAATGTTGAAATGCTGAGCCACAACCCTTAACATCAAGGGACCTGCATGCTGCTGCTCAGCATTTAAATATAATTAAATTCCTTTTAAGAACAATGAAACAATCACTTAAGTTGACAATTTTAAACATAAACTTAAGACCCATTTGTTAAGTCTGGTTTTAATGAAGGGTTTTTATATATTTTTTTTTATCGTATCATCTTTTCTCTTAGTTATTTTTATCTATTTATTTCTACTAAACTCTCGTTCTTACCCTTTTTAATTATTTTCTTTGTCCTATTTATCGCACTTTACTTATCTTTCCTATTTACAATCGTATCTCTATTTTTCAACGGAGTATTAGGGCCACATAAAGATTTTTTTTTTTTGTTAACTTCATGTTTTACTACGAGATTAAAGTCGAAATATAATCGAGGACAGTCTACGAGGGGGAGGAAATGAGGGTCTCAGAGCATTTTGTCAAATTATACTTAAACTTGGGTTTTACAAACAAGGAGATACTTCAACTTTTAGCACATCAGCATCAGATTATCATATTTCCTTATGACTTTACTTTGACTTTTTTCTCGTAGTAAAATAATTAAATTTGACTTGAATCTCGTAGTAAAAAATGAAGCAAAAAAAAAAGATAAAAATTCTTAAAATGGCCGCAATACTCCGTCATACTATCTTAATATTTATTGTTATTTTTATCATTTTTTAACCTTTCAAATATAATTAGTGGTGTGCATTGCGTGTATTTTATGAAACTATGTTCAATCACTGTGAAGCATTTTGAACTGCATTTAATTTGTGTGAAAGGTGCTGTATGAATAAAGATTGATTGATTGGGTGTTTTCACTTGTTTTTTATCATTTCTTTCGATGTTTTCTCCATTTATGTTCAGCACTTTGTTTCAGCCGTGGTCGTTTTTAAAGTGCTTTGTAAATAAAGTTACTTACTCAATTTTTAGTCTCACTTCCTTTTCTTCTTTTTGCATCTTAAACTCGACTTGGATCTTTTTAAAGATCCAAGAGCGCAGAATGTAAATTGGTGCAAATGTTCAACTGGTCTTAAGAGTTTGATCAGGTGTGTAGAGCAAAGACCGGAAATCTCTCAGCTCAATTAGAGGCCGAATAGGACAACACTTCGTAAATGTAAGAATGACGCATGAAGAATGTGAAAAAGAGAAAGAGCGTGGAGAAATGATCTTTTCAGAGGTTAAAACATCTCTGCCGTGCCTTTACTTGTAGGAGATGAAAAGATGAACCATTTTTCTTTTCTCTCTGCACAGATTTTCTTGGCTGAGCCGTCAATCCGAGTGATCTCTGTAACCGCCCGGCTCTATAACGGCTTCAAAATGCTTAATTGACTGGAAAACCTCACACAATGGCTGACTTGTGACAATGGCACGGGACACGCTGGCAGATGAGCAACTGTTCGCGTTTTGTGTCGGGCTCTTCTGTGCTGTCGTTGGTTTCAGGATCACAGAGACACCAACCACAGTCGGGTTAGAGGTGTAAAAAAAAAGAACCAAAAAGCGAGATAAAAGTCTGTGCATAACATCCCTGCAGAAAGAACTACATGCAGCCCGGAGAAAACATGTTCCCGCCCTGAGTCATCTGCCCAAGGGCGGAATAAAACTTGGCTGGGTGCAGGAAGGTGAGCTCTGCCAGAGATAGTTGGCGAGTGAACAAAGAAGCACTCACTAACATCTAATATTAGAATGATTCAGTGGTTCAACGAGACCAACAGAGTGGTGACTCTTCTCTGCTGTAACAGTCTCTGATTGCAGCACGACAGGTTCGACTCCACCGTTCGATGTCACTCGTTTATCTTCCTACAACGCCAAACTGTGACCTGCAGCCTGACGCCGCAGCTGCTCCTCCTCCAGCTGTCTCTGCATGTACACACTTCATGTGCGTATCACATGCTCATTATGTCCCATGTTGTAGTTTTATGATTGGATATGCAGCTCTAGACTTTTCAACAGAATGATCATGTAACCCCTTTAACATTCTGCTATTTTAAGCTCAGAGCTGGATTCAAACTGCATCCTGATTCAAGAAGCTACCAGCTGTATCCTACTTCACCTCCTTACATGCACGGCGTAGCTCGAGCTGGAGAATTCATACGAAGCCTAAAAAAGCATTAGATGAAGAGACCGCTGTGAAGAGAAGGTGTGAGCTGTCAGTACGGCACAGCGTGTTAGCCCGAGGATAGCAGAAGAGAAGGAGGGGAAAAGTGCAAGTTCAACACAGTTCAAGACAGAGCTCTTAGGGGATCGCTTCTTCTTCTTCTCTCAACTCGACCTCCTAAATGTGAAGTGTGGGGAGGCAGGAAGCTTACAGGAGAGATTACTGTGCAACAGAAACACATTATCTCCCAGATTTCCTTCTATGAATCTCAGAACATGCAAAGTTCCCTCGACATGGGATTTGATTTGTAAATGAAGGCTGATGCGTCACCTTAGCGTGTTGTTTATTCACGCAACACGAGTGCTGCGAAGCCATCAGGGGAAAAGCTGCAGCCTTTGACATTTTGATATTGCACTAATCCATATTATATTTCTGATCATTTTAGGACCCGCAGCGCTGTCGTGTCAGTCAGCGAGCTGCACACATGTCCCGTATGGCTCAGATGTTCTGTACATCAGGATCCAGTCCTGACGCCACATTTGATATCTGCACCTGTGGAAATTAGACACTGTTCTCCAGCATGGAAAAATAAAACCAACCCCACCACCCCTGGCATTCTTCAGCCTTCATGACACTATGGGGGTATCGGTGTAACTATACACGCTCAGATCCCATTGATGGAGGTTCACGGTTAATTATCCCGAGCTAAGCACAAACACTGAGTGACTTAACAGAGACGTCAGCCTCAGAGGTGTGCACCGGAGCGTGTCTTACCTCAGGAGTCAGCAGGGAAGCCTTCCTTCGCCGAGGTGTTTCTTTACATTGACTGCAGCTTTGAACCCAGCGTAGACCTCACAGAAATCTGAAATGAGAAAAAGAAAATCAGTGTTAAAGATAAAAATGACAGCAGGAGGAAAAAGTCAAATCCAATAGATAAAAATCCACATGGTCACTAATGCATGTGTGCAACGCCAAGTTAGGGATGACATGGGAGGAGTTTCAGGGTTCAAGGAATACGGAAGTCCCCGGAGGAGGTGCAAGGTTTTCATGTCAATGCAAACTGATGTTAGATTTTCATGTGACCAGCTTACCACTAAAAGGCTTAGCAGTCTAATCCTTTAGCCAAATGAAGTGTCTAACTTAAGGCTTAGGCTGGCAGGGGGAATCAAAGGGAGGTTATAGTACGAACCCAAACTGCATCACTTTAGGAATGTTCTGATTCCAGCACAGGTTAGGGCTGCAGAATATAGCATGTCAGTATAAATTTGAGCCTGAAAATTAAGTTTCTGTGTCCTATCTAACTCTAATCACATTACTTATCACATCACTAATAGATGTAAATGAGCATTGTTTATAGTTAATATCACATAAAGGGCTTTATTTAACACTTTCAGGGTTAAAGGCAGCAGCTTCCAGATCTGCACAGCCACATTCACCAGACCAGGTCATAAAAATGTCTCATTTCAAGTTTTTTAAAGACAAAAATGAGGCATCAATTGCTTGTAACAAGTAAAAAAAAATCTGCCAATGGGATAAGATAAAAGACATCTTTCTAATTTCAAGAAACTTCCCGGGTGAATTCGTCTTATCCCATTGGCAGATTTTTTTGACCTGTTACAAGCAATTTACACCTCATTTTTGTCATAAAAAACTTGAAATAAGACATTTTTATGACCTGGTCTGGTGAATGTGGCTCACATTAAGAACAATAAGACAATTTTGACTACAAATAAGACAGAATGACTTGCTTAGATTTCAGTTTTTGCAGTGTGTGCTTTGTTTTCAGTTAGAACAGGCTCACCGTTTGTTTTTGTTTGGATCTCTGATCACACATTTAATAGTTTATTTCGCCTCCTCCTTCCCAGGCTGTATGATTTCATGAGCTGCTATAAAACCTGGAACAGTCGTAGTTTATTGTCCAAGTTTGCTTCGCTGACGAAACTGCCTTTTTTCTCTTTCCAAGGTGGATCATCTTTACTAAATGCATTGTGCTTGTTCTAGATATGTCTCCAAACGTTACTTTTCATTGATTCACGTCTCTGGAAAAAGATCATTCAAGCCAAGAAAAAAGGCAAAATGCAGGAGGTGGACAAACTCTGTGAACCACTGTCTTGCCAGCAGCACAGCATGTTCACAAATTTAATAAATATCCTGTAATATTATTTGGTCTTGGGGGGGGAAACTTAAATGATGAACCTCTGTGCAGGAATGAGTCATTAAAAAGTCTGTTACAAGAGTCACTGTCAGTAAATATTATACATCAATATCAATAATTAGCTGATATCTACATGATTAAGACTGTTTGCAAACACAAATAGTGTTCACAGAGAGAAAGAGATGATTAGGTGAGAGTCTGTTTTCATCATTTAAAGGAGAATTCAGCTCAAAAAAAGAGGAGGAAACTAAAAAATATTGCAATATAATGTTTTTACAATATTGTGCAGCCTTAGTTTACACTCATTCCTGATTTAAAGCTGTATGATAAATTAAATGCCAACTATTTTTAGATAATAAATGAGAAATTTCTGTCTTTTTTGCAGGAGAATCACAGATTATTGTCTTGTTTTAGCTTTTGAAAACTGAAATCTTTTCAATTTCTTAGTTTTTATCACTGTAAACTGAGCAAACTTTAAGTTTTTTGGTCTATTTAGCTGCATGTGAATGTAATAAACCTGACTTTGACTCGTAAACCTTTTTGTTTTTTGGTATTTATCAAGCAAAATGTTGTTGAAGATCATATTTTTCGTGAGATGCATCATAAAAACTTTTTTTTTCTGATATATGCATCAACTTCTTTTTTATAACTATTGTACAATTATTGTTAAGGAGAATTCAGCCAAACAGAGTGAAGCAACAAAAATGTTACGACATCATCTTCTCGATTTTTCCCGCCAATGTTTTCTTCTCATTGGACTGCATCTTAAATATCTGACAGAAAAAGCTTGAGGCTACTTTAAGCTGCTGCTTTGACCTATAATTATTATTATTATGATGTTAACTCAACATGTCACAACACTGTCAGCCAAAGAGAATAATTAGCAGCCACACCTTAGAAAACACTATCGAGGTGAGGACGAGAGCTGCAGCTGTGAACGTGTGAATCACTTTTAAATGTCAAGAAGCTGAAAAACACGGTGCATACCAGACATACCTGCAGCGAAGACTCAACACAGTAAATCTGGGATCAAAACCGCTCTGTCCTCCTCAGCCAACGACTGTTACAGTAACTGCATTCCTTTTAGGTCTGATTTAATAATCTTACGCTGAATTGGACCAGAAACTGCCCGCTGGCTTTGGATCAAATGGAGTAATAGAGGGTAAATTGAATTAAAGTCACATCTGTGGCTTTTTATTGAGACAGACGAACACGGAGACATGCTGCAAATACAGATAACAGGAACGAAAGAATGCACAAAGAGAAGTAAAAGCACGGAGACGAGGGCCGCACCACGATGTGTTTTTAACTCTGGACTCCAGACGAGGAGTGGGAAGCACGCAGCGACGCAGAGACTTCACCCAAGATCTGCAACAAATCTGCATAAAACAAAGGAGTAAAGTGGATGCAGCTGTCAAAACCCGACCCGAGCAGTGAGTGTGTTTGTGTCGTTGTCTGTTAGTCACTAATGTCCTGCTGGCTCACAATGTTCCCGAATCAATAAACACCTGCTTCTCATCAGCCATTAAATCCTCAATGAAAGAAAACACTGGCTGTATTTGTAGAGTTGTCTCAACTTTGATGAGTGTGATTGAATTAAATTAGTGGCACAGGAGTCCTCGCTCTAAACACGAGGCGGCGAAGAGTTGATGATGATGTTTTAGCCAATAAAAGTCGACACAGCTTCATAATTCTTGAATCGAGCAGCAGAAATCCTAATGCGTGATTATTATTAGATGTATCAGGCTGCCATGTGAACAGCTCGCCCTCAGCTCTGATTGAAACTAAAATAGAAAACACTATCATTAGGTTATTAAAGTGAGCATTTTTCCCAGGATGTGTCATTATCTGATGACAAGCCGCCAAGTCGCGCCACGACTCTGTCACCTTTCCAGCTGACTTGGCAGGCGGTGCATGCGAGGCCACTCCTACCTCACACTGAGGAGATAATGAATTGAGTCCTCTCGTACGCACACAAAGGTGCAGAGGCCCTGAGTCATCACATCATTAATTTTGGGCTTTGAGCTCTCTCTCTCTCTCTCTCTCTCT
>RPOG01005973.1:0-10456 GCA_008086565.1 Thalassoma bifasciatum
TTTAAAAAGGACTTTTAACTTCTTTAGGAATCATGAAGGAGCATTTTAGGGCTGTATTTTGTCTTCATTCAGTCTGGTTCTGTGCCGTCAGGTTTAAATGTCATTAAAAACCCGTCGCTGACTTATTCCTTTGCCTCTTGTAAGTGATTTGTTCAGAGTCAGAAGCTGCAGAGACGACAGTCTCTGACCAATGAGTGACCAGCAGTCCGTCCACGTCACCTTTTAGTATCAGCTTTACTCTCTTAGAACCAGGGTAGAGTAGGTACTAAAAACTGGCGTCTGACGCGTAGTACCGCGCTAATGGAAACAACACAAACGGAGCTTGGATATCAGCTGATACCAAGTCACGTGATCGAGCAGGAGAAGAAGAACTGTGCTGGAGTTAAACGGAGCAAAACATTAGATTTCTAGTTTAATAAATTACGGACTCCAGAAGTTGCTGATACAGATACAAGCATTTCAGCAGTAACAGAGCAATTTCTGATCCTGGTATTGGAATTAGAAAAACTCTAGTTACAGTCAAGACCGGTCTTTGTTTCGAGACCACATTTCGAAGGTCTTAGGCTCGTTTCGAGACACTGACAAACACGTGCGCAAGATATTTGCATACAAGAATTCAAACACTGTTCATATTGTCTTTTTAGTACATAATTCTATTTCTAATTCAAATCACTTCTCTTTTTTTTTGGGGGGGGGGGCTGGCTTTTCTGCCTTTAATTGGATAGAGGAGGACAGTGGATAGAGTAAGACAGTGGTTCCCAAAGTGGGGGTCAGGACCCTTTGGGGGGTCGCAAGACAGTGAAAGGGGGTCATGAAATGTGTCCCAAAATCCAAAACTATTAACAATTCCACATTTTATCCATTTTTGTAAGAATAAAAGCAAAAAAAGGGTTAAAGATAGTATAAAATGACGCAAACAGAAAATGTTTTATCTGTTTTCACATTTCTTTGTTCAAGATTGATTCAGTGAACACAGAAAAGTGCACATTAGTCTGTAAATTTTCCACCAATTAGCTAAATTAAGTATCCTCATGAGTTGGTTTTTGTCTGCTTTTGGATTGGCCCATTCGTGTTGTACCACAGCAAGGGGTCACTAGTCTCCAATACTGCTATTTTGGGGGTCACAGGCTGAAAAGTTTGGGAAACCCTGTTGTAGGAAAGGGGGAGAGAGTGGGGAATGACATGCGGGAAACAGGCATCAGGCAGGAATCGAACCTCATGGTTTGCGGCCATATCCACTCGGCCATCTGCGCCCCAAACACTTATTTTTTGCACCACTGCCTCTCACTTTTTTAATTGTTATTTTTCTAATGTTTTTAAATATATTTTCAGATTCACTATCAAGTGATTCACGGATGCTGCTCAATGTCGTTGTGCACTGTGCAATGAGAATAAAAGGATTCTGATTCGGACTCCAGAGCATTTGGTTTCATTCTGGATTTTCAGTCGAGACCAGCACCGAGCTGCTGTTCTTCATTTTCATCATGAATTTTCACTTGAACTGTTCCTGAAGAATTGTTGTTGTAGTTTGAATTCGTCATTCGTCACCTTTGGTGGCCGAGCGAAGGATCCTGATGTCTCGTTTCATGGCGTCACTCGCTCCAGGAAACTCTTCTTTCAACAGCATGGACTCGATTCTTACGGCGTAACTGCAAAGAGAGAAACACTGAAGTTTATCTGTTTCTAGTTATTTATCTTCTTCTCTTTATTTTTATCAAACGACGACTTAAGAATGTTAATAAATCTCTGTGAAAACTAAACCAAAGTGCTCTCTGGATGTTAATTAGTGATTTTCCATCAGTGTTTTTTCTCTCCACCATCTGCTGCTGCTGACACAAACTCTCTGAGCTTCATTCGTTCTGGTAGAAAAACCTTCGCTTTGTTTCTGAGTCTGGATTCACTCTCACTAAGTGTTTATGCTCAGAGCATCCACACACAGAGAAAAACAGCTATATGAAGAAAATATGAGTGAAACTGGGAGAATAATTCACAGGTAAACAGTCAAAGGTGTTTGTTTCCTCACCTGGGCAGCTGGATCAACAGGTACACGAAGGAATCGGCCAATGAGAGTTTAGAGACGTCACCTCGGTACAATTTCAGCTTCTCCACCTTTGGAAGGGAAAAACAAAAGATGATTTAAATGTTTATGTTCATCTGTGTGTGTGTGTTATACCAAACTGACAGCATGTGTTGTGATGGGGAACTTAATTGAAGTGAAAATGTGAAAACATGCTCAGTATCGCCCCTACAGGCTGCAGAGTGAACTACAACTAAGTCGTGATGACACTTTTTTTATTTAGGTGATATTTTTGGGGTTTTTAATCATATCTGAGTTTTAAAAATCCAAAAATTATTTGTATCTATATATTACCCTCCATCTCCCTCAAAAAAAAAAAAACACCTTAAAATTTTGGAAATGATTTGGCGGCCCAATTGCAATACCTTTGCGGCCCACCAGGGGGCCTCGGACCACAGGTTGGGAATCACTGCTTTAGGGTCTCCAGAAAATTGGGAAGTTAAAATGTGGTCACGGCCCCAAAAAGTTGGAAACCACCGCACTAAGCCATGACATCGGCACTTTAAGACACTCCTTAAAACTCTGACTATAAAAGACTTTTTAAAATCTTTTAGCTTTTATTCGATTGGTCGGAAAACTGGCGCCCCCTGTGGTTCACCTGTGAAACTGTCTCACCTCTTCTGTCTCCGGCAGCAGCTTCAGCAGCTCTTTCAGAGGCTCCGCCCCAAAAACTTCACTCTTTCCGTGGTGAATGTCGTCCACGATCATCTGATTGGACCTTAAACAGGACATTTAACGTTATTACACATGAATATTTTAAACATCCTAAAAGTTTTGTAGCATCACAGACGACACTTACCGACTGAGTTAATCTGCATTTATTTGAATTTCAGCTTATTTTTCTCAGATCGTATTTGTAGTCGGTGTTTTATGACACATTTCAGTTTTGCAGGTTGTTTCTGTTTCACACATCGTTTTCACCGTCTCCCTCATACCTGTATATACCTGTATACACCTGTATACACCTGTATGTCTCTGCCTGTGTGTGGAAACTGCTCAGTCCAAACATATTGATGCAACAACACAACACCAGCACATTCAGGACATTTTCTCCCCTCGTGTAGCTCAATAAACACCAGATCCCACTTCCAAAAATGTGAAATACAGCGTAAAAAAATCAAACTTATACGTGCCTAGAGAGACAATTACAGTGTTTGAATTTTGTTTAAAAAGACAAATAAATGAGCAAGAATGGCTGGTGGGAAAAAAACCTTTGTGTTCATTGCACCGCAACTTTTTGGAGGCGTTTAATGTCTTGTTCATTGTTTTCAAACCTCACTATGATCATTGATTTGGATCATGATTATGACGCCTTTCTGGACGTTTCCTATCATATTTAAGTATCTTTCTTTTTTTTTGTTTGTTTGTTTTTTTTAACACTTAGAGTTTATTTTCATTTTTTCATTTAAGAACAACTGTGTTATTTATGGCTCTATTGGGTTTTCTAAGGACATTTTTGTTAAGTTTTGTGAGAATTTTTATACACCTTTTTGTCACTTTTCTTTTTTTTTTTTTTTTTTTTTTTTTTTTTTTTTTTAACACTTAAAGTTTATTTCCATTTTTTCATTTATGAACAGCAAAGACAGAAAAGAAAAGTAACATGAAAAAGAAAAAACAGATACAAGACAAGAAACATCAAAAACGTTGCCAGGTCTGAAATGTTCACAATTGCCGAGGAGTTTAACAGTCGTAGGTTTTTGTACTGCATTTTCATAAGTTAATGTTCTGATGAAATGTTAAATGTTACTGTTTTCGCAAGTTGGAATGAGGAGCAGACACCCTCCACATTAATTATTCCAAAATAAAGTGTCAATTTTTCCCATCTTGAAATACACAAATCTCTTCTTAATCTTAATAAAAAAGTCATTTTTTCCATTTCATGAATTTCTTTTATAATTTCTATCCAATTTTGTATTGTGGGTGCTTCCGCCTGTAGCCATTTACGGGTGATAGCTTTCTTAGCAGCAATGATAAATATTTTTAAAAGATATTTAGTGTCTTTGCTTATATCATGTGGCAGGTCACACAAATAAAGAAAAGTGAAATGTAACTTTTTGACACAGAATATTTTTCCATTTTCGGAGTGATAAAATAACGTACAAGATTCTTCAATGCAAATTCACATTCAAATACACAGAGCAAGTAGTGGAAAAAGTATTTTGACATATGTTTTCCCATTGCTGTTTAGTTATTTTGTCATTAATTTCATTTAAGTATCTTTCTATTGATCGTATGAGTCTTGTATCTTTTCTGACCTCTTTGGCGCCTCCTTGTGGTTGTTTCACATCTGAATTTTGGCATTAAATATTTTTTAAAGTCTTGTTGTGCATCCTTTTGTTCATTAGTTTATCCATTCTTTGTTGTTTTGGGTCTTTTCTGGGTCTTTTGGCGCCTCCTAGTGGCCACTTCATGTCTGTATTAGTTGATCTAAGAACAACTGTGTTATTTATGGCTCCATTGGGTTTTCTCAGGACATTTTTGTTAAGTTTCGTTGGAATTTCTATACGCCTTTTTGTCACTTTTCATATAATCAGTGGCTTTTTTGTGTATATTTGTTTTGTGTTGATTCATTATCGCATTATTTCTTTTTCTTGGCCGAATCTTTCGTTACTTAATCAAAGTTAAATGTCTTAAATTTCAGTTGTGGGACACATTTTTAAGCGATTACCGCTGTTATCAGTGTTACATCATGAATGTTGACGCTAAAGCTTAATTACATCGTAAAATGAATTTAAACCAGTTATACATCCCCAAGCCAGCAATGTTTACCCATAATACCCCAGGATGAGGGTGAGGACACATCACGCCACATCTTCAGGTCAGAGATGACACGTTTGTTTAATCATTCTTTCTTCTAAAAGTCGGGGAAAACCACCACTAATGCAGAATTATCTTCTTTGACCCATGAAACTTCATTTTTTAAACTTTTATCTATGAGCCACGTTTAGAGACACTGACCAACTTTACACCCATTTCAGTGAGAAAAAAGTGGAGTTATGAACAATAACACTTAAAACTAGTAGCCAACGAATAACCAGTGGTAGAAAGAGTACTGAAAATCTGTACTCAAGTACAAGTACTGTTACATTACTAAAATATTACAAGTAAAAGTACTGGTGTTAGAAAAATACTCAAGTAAAAGTACAGAGTATTCATCAAAAAAAACTACTCAGATTATTAGTTACTTTTAACTGGTGATGACACTTTCTCCTCTAAATTTGTGTTTTCTTCACCAATAGTTAAAACACTAACAATCAATAATCATTAATAACTGATAAGATAGAAAACAAGTGTTTTTCGCTCATTTTCATTGGTTGTTTTTTTGTCTTTCTTTTTCTCATTGTAAGTTTTTATTTCCTTATTCATCAAAGGTCTCAGGCAGACAAAAACTAAATTAGATGAGGTTCAGTAGAATATCCATGAAAACATTTTTAACTGGTTAAATTCTTAACACAAAATCAATTAGCAATCAATCATTAACATCCATTAACATTTTTTCACTGCAAAAACTGAAATCTAATCAAGTCATTCTGTATTATTTGTAGTAAAAATTGTCTTATTGTTCTTAATTTGAGCCACATTCACCAGACCAGGTCATAAAAATGTCTTATTTCAAGTTTTTTAAAGACAAAAATGAGGTGTAAATTGTTTGTAACAAGTCAAAAAAATCTGCCAATGGGATAAGACGAATTCTCCCGGAAAGTTTCTTGAAATTAGAAAGATGTCTTAAAACAAGAATCTTTTATCTTATCCCATTGGCAGATTTTTTTTACTTGTTACAAGCAATTGATGCCTCATTTTTGTCTTTAAAAAACTTGAAATGAGACATTTTTATGACCTTGTCTAGTAAATGTGGCTCAAATCAAGAATAGTAAGAGAAATTTGACTAAAAATAAGACTAAATGACTTGTTTAGATTTCAGTTTTTGCTGTGTTTGTTTTGTTTTTCATGCATATGTCCTGGTTTTCATTGGCTTGTTTGCTGTTAAATCACTTTACTGGCTACAAAAATGCAGATAAAATGTCCAGATATTAATGATACTCAGTACTCAACTATAATTTTAAAAGTAAGTAAGTAGATTACACGGCATAAGGATTACTTAAGTACACGTTAAAGTATAGACTTGAAAATCTACTCATAAAAGTACAAGTACCCCAAACAAACTACTTAATTACAGTAATCTGAGTATTTGTAAGTAATAACTTCCACCCCTGTTAATAACATTTAAAACCTAACTTCCTGTATAAAGAACAAATTAAGTTTTATTCTTATTGGGTGTTGCTGATCTTTAGCAAGGAGAAATACATGTTTTTTTTTCTTATTTGTTAAATTTGACAACATAAGACATTTGCTGGATCCTTTGTTCTCATTTCTCTGTTCCTTAAAGGATAAAAGTCAAAGTAAACACTCGTTTAAAAGCGGGTGTTTACATTTTGGTTCTTTTAAATGAAATGTTTTTATAGGAGACGGTTTATTCAACAGCTTCAGGAAACAATGGAAAATCTCAGCGCACAGATTTACCTCTTAAACTGTTTGAGGAAAATCCCGATGTTCATGCCGCGCTTCGAATCCAGGATGGTGACCTGGGCGAGAGACATAGACACAGAGAGAGAGAGAGAGAGAGAGAGAGAGAGAGAGAGAGAGAGAGAGAGAGNGGTACTGATGCTGCTGCGGTCCACCCTGAGTCCACAGGTTAGGCCGACCCTTCACCTGTGACACACACACACACACACACACACACACACACACACACACACACACGTTGAAGGTATACACTAGGGCTGAACGATAATAGAAAAAGATCTAATTGTGATTTTTCTGGCAGATATTGCGATTTCAATTCACTTCATGATTTTCTTCAAATCAAGATTCAGTGAAGTTTCCACAATGTACAGAAACTTTTCCAAATTTTACAGAAAATTACATCAAAAGCTTTTACTTCAATGTAAGGATGAAAACTGAAGGTAAGAATTGTTTATAGCTTTTAGATAAAATGTCAATATTCTAAGATAAAAAGTGGAAATTTAGAGAAGTAAAGACAAAAGTCTAAGATAAAACGTCAAAATATTGAAATAAAGGCAATATTTGAAAAAAAAGTTGAAATTGGAGAAGTAAAGACAAAATTCTGAGGAAGAAAAGTCAAAATTTAACCTATGTGATTAGGGGAAAAGTGCAAGAATTTGAAGAGGTATGGGCACCTTTAGTGGACTTCCTCAGGCAACAGTAAACTTTATTTATTTGTAGGACCGTTGAGCGTGACATTTTTTATTTTCTATTTATTTATTTTTTTTAATTTAATTTAATTTAATTTAATTTATTTTTCTCTATATACATAAATATTTTTTATTATTATTTATTGTCTGTTGTATTATCATTTACCATTGTTGTCATTTTTTTTTTTTGTTTTTTTGTTTTTTTTATATGTTTGTGGTGTTGTTATTTTACATATCTCATTGTTCAAATAGGGAGATATCTGTCAAAATGTATGTGTTCTGTTGAAAATCAATAAAAAACATTGTTCAAAAAAAAAGAATAGTCAAAATTTTGAGATGAGATTCCAAATTTTAAGAAATCTATTTAACATTATGTGAAAAAAATGTCTAAACTTCCACATTTAAGGTCTAAATTTTGAGATAAAGGCAACAGTCTGAGATAAAAAAGTCAAAATTTGCAGGTACCACATCAATATTTTGAATGAAAAGTAGAAATTGTGATATGAAAAGTCAAAATTATGACAAATAAAGACGACATTATTAAATAAAAGGCAAAATTTGGAGGAAAAAAAGACTTTGAGATAAAAAGTCACATTTCTGACCTTAAAATACAATTCTCTCCATTTCCAAACTGGACTTTTTAATTGTATTTTTAGTTATAACGACTGAAAACCAAAAAGAGCATCTTTGACTCTTGACTGAACATTTAAGAGAATTTTTTTTGGTCTGGTCGTGTATCTTTCACTAAAGTTAACGTGACTGCATTTCGCCGTGATTTTACCTGATCCTCCGGTATCGTTTTCCAGAAGAAACTCCTCACTCTCTTCTTCTTCCTCAATCCTCCTACAGGGTCTCCCAGCCCTGGGAGCAGGGGCGGCATTGGTGGAGGAGGGGGAGGAGGAAGAGGAGGAGGAGGTGGAGGAGGATGGGGAGGTGACGCGGGCTCGGCCGCGGCCACGCCCTCCTCCTGCAGGGAGAACGCCTCCTTCTCATTGGCCTGGGACACGCTGCCCATCACGTGCATCCCCGCAGCTGATTGGACGGGTGAGGAGGAAGGAGGCGGGGCTTCGTTGGCGGGGAGGTCGGTCACCGAGGTGAGGGACGACCATGGTCACAGGTGAGGTGACGATAGGTCATCACTTCAGGAACATCAGAGAGGGCTAAAAGGTCAAAGGTTGGGGGACACTGTGGAGAAATATAAAAAAAAAACTTCAGGATCAGTGCTCATAAACAAACAACATCTGCTTTCTCAAATTAAAGCAACAAAAACAAGACAAGAAGCACTTTTGAAGATCATTAATCCAAGAACAACCCAAAACAAAAAGTTAAGAGTCAAAGATATCTCTTTTTTTCTTCAATTTTTTATAACTACAGATACATTTTAAAGAGTCCAGTTTAGAAAAAGCAGAAATAGGTGTTACACTCAGGGACTATTTATCTAAAAATCTTCTTTTTAATTTTTTTTTGCCTTTTATTCTATAATTTTGTATTTTTTTGTACAATTTTGACTTAAATTTTAGGAGTTTTGACTTTTGATATCAAAATTTCAACTTTTTATCTCAAACATTGCCTTAATTTCAAAACTTACATTTTTTATCTTAGACTTTGTCGTCCTAAAATTTTGACCTTAAATGAGAAAGTTTGGACTTTTTTCACAACATGTTAAATTAATTTCTTAAACTCTGGAAGTAGGTAGTAGGTAGTAGTAGTAAGAAGGATATTTTGCACTAAATTATTTCAAAGATAGCTCTTTTTGATCTTCAGTTTTTAAAACTAAAAGTACAATTTAAAAATTCCGGTTTAGAAATAGCAAGAATAGGTTTTAGACTCTGGGTTTGAGAAAAGTCAAAATTCGACTTTTTATCTAAAAATCTTTTTAATTTTTTTTTGCCTTTTATCCTTTAATTTTGTATTTATGTTGTAAAATTTTGACCTAAATCTTAGAATTTTTACTTTTTATATCAAAATTTCAACTTTTTTTCTCAAACACTGCGTTTATTTTAAAACAGACTTTTTATCTTTTGACCTTGAATAAGAAAGTTTGGACTTTTTTCACAAAATGTTAAATTAATTTCTTAAACTCTGGAAGTTTATTGACTTTTTGTCTCAGAATTTTGTCTTTATTTCTCAAAATTTTCACTTTTCATATTAAAATATTGACCTTTTATCTCAAAGTCAGAAACAATTCTTACCTTCAGTTTTTATTTTCATCCTCACATTAGAGTAAAAGCTTTTGATGTTTCAATGGTTTGATGTAATTTTCTGTCAAGTTTGTAAATGTTACTGTACATTGTGAAAACTTCACAAAAGTTTGATTTAAAGAAAATCGAGAATGGAATTGAAATCGCTGTATCTGCCAGAAAAATCACAATTAGATCTTTTTCTAAAACCGTTCAGCTCTAGATTCAAGGATTTTCACAACATATAAATATGTAGAGGTTTGAAAATCAATAAAGGTTAAATAAATGTGAAGGAGTGAGTTGCAGCCTTGTAGAAACCTTTCCTTCATTAAAGCATTGACCTGTTTTTCATGAAGCGTGTCGTAGTTAATGACACGTTAATAAAATCGTGTTAATATTTACTCTGCCGTCAGCCGGCCCTGAATACTGCAGATCTTTTCTTTCCAGCGTTTGTTTTCCAGGAACGATCAAACAGCCTCAGACCTGGAGTTTCTCTATCATGACTCACAAAAGGTGGAAACACCTGCTGCTCAAACGTTTCTGTAGAAAAGTGTGATTGTTTTAGTGGTTAGGGTTAAAGCTGTGTGTAACTAATAACTCAGGTTTTTAATCCTCTGAGGGGAAACAGGAAATCCATTTATGGTTAACGACGCGTTTCGAGTGAATTCCTGCACTTTTCAATTATTTAACACACGATACAACGTGAATCTCCCTCGTGTGAAGTTCAGGATTCATGTTGACAAAGATACACACTTCCTACTGATGAATTAGTAATGTGTGTGTGTGTGTGTGTGTGTGTGTGTGTGTGTGTGTAAGACTGTTATATAACTTAATCTCATGTCTCTGTGTGACTGCCCGATTTCTCCCGTCAAACTTCCAGCCTAATCATGCTAACAATGTGAGTGTGTGTGTGTGTGTGTGTGTGTGTGTGTAGGGGATTACCTACATTGATCCTTTTGGGGAAAAACGCATCGAAAACCTTGTTT
>RPOG01005973.1:12014-27454 GCA_008086565.1 Thalassoma bifasciatum
GTCATATGGTTGCACCGGGCTGGATCTCATACAGGATCATATAAGTCCTGGAGCGGACTTCAGTGGTTTCCAGAGGAAGTTTTGTGGGTTTGTGTTGGAAAATAGTCGGCACAGCATTTGGCTTTAGTCTCCGTTTATAATGACCCACACCTGTCAGCTCTTTCATCAGCATGGGCCGGCTAAATGCAGCAAATGCTTCTGGGGAGAAGTGGCCAGAACATAGCCGCGGCTCCATGGGAAGTTGTTTACGCCCACAAGCCATTTCCCACAACTTCCTTCTTTTCTTGTCTTTTGGGAAGCTGTGCAGACTAACATCAGTCTCCTTGTTTCCTTTGGACTGAAAAGTGCAGTGACTTAGATCTCATAATTTTGACTTTTTATCTCTAATTATTGACTTGTATCCCAAATTGGGCTCTTAATCTCATAATTCTGACTTTTCCCATGATTTTGACATTTTTATCCCCCCAAAAAATCAGCATTTTGTCTCTGAATTTCAACTTTTTCATCTTAAATTATTGACATTTATCTCATATTAAAAACTTTTTTATCCTAAATTATTGACCACTTATCTTATAATTTTGACTTTCTTTTTTTTAATCTCCAATTTTTGACTTTCAACTCAAAATTTTAACTTTTTGTCTTACGATTTTGTCTTTTTCTTCCCATAAACTTGACATTTTGTCTCAGAATTTCAACTTTGATATCTCAGGTTTCACCTTTCACCCAAAAGCAGCCACATGTGGCATTATTATGTTTTTTTCCCTCCTCAAACCTCGTGACTTACGGCGACTAGTCGTGAGGAAACGGCCAAATCCAGATGCTCGGCACCAAGCAACCAATCTACGTCATCAACCCAGAATGCATTGCGGCAGTAAAACAATGGCTGAAGGATAGAAACTGTGTTTTAAACTTTTTTTTTTTTTTTAAAGAAAAACCAATTTGTTATGTCTTTTAACAACAAATTCTAGTTTGAGACAAACATTTAAGCAGATTCATGCCTGTTAGTCCTTACAGTCGGGTTCACTTTAAAGGGACAGTGAGGTGTTTCTGAGCGACATTGAAAAAGTCTCATATCGAGATAAATGACTGATTATAATTAACTGTTTAAAATGAGATGATCAGTGTTTAAATAAGAGATTTCTAAATGCTAATTCTGAGCTTCTCTATTGGGTTGGAGTGGATCGAATTGATTTATGAAGTGTTGAAGTCTCTATGACAAGAAACAGGAGCTGGACTGTCTGACAGAAAAGGAACAGAAGAGAAGAAGAAAGATAAACAGGAGAGAGATGGAGCACAGGCTACAGGTGAAAATACAGCAAAAGGTGAAATGAGCTTTAGGCAAATCCTACAGGACAAAGGAGAAAACAGGAGCTAGAGGCTAAAACATGAGTTAAAGACAAATAACACAAGTTAGAGGCAAAATGACCCTGAAAATTAACGATGTGAATGTTGTGAAGATTCAGAAAATAGCGTGAGCAGCGTTGGCAGTAAACAAAATCGTCACTACTTCACATTTTCATTCTTCAGCTCTAACTTTGACCTCGTTAACCAATCAGAAACCTCCGTGTGAACCGGGTCAGCCGTCTATTTTTACCAATCCGAGTCGCGTGATTGGCTGATGTCGCGATCTTTGATGATCAAAGCGTGAGAGGGAGTGAGTCATCGCCGAGCCCTCAGAGACGAGCCGGCTTCCAAAAACGAGAGAAATGAGAGGACAGACGCGTCGGTGGATGAATTAAAGGGAGGAAAATATAATATTTATAGCTCGACACACACACACACACACACACACACACACACACACACACACACACACACACACAGACACACAAAGACGCAGTGACCCCGATTGTGGCGTCTGCCAAGTAAACAAACCGTCATTGTTTGTAACCCCGTTTGTTGCCACAGTGACCAGCAGCTCTCTGAGCGGTTGCCACGGCAGTGTGTGACATCCACACACACACACACACACACACACACACACACACACACACACACACACATTCTGCCTCTTTTTCTTTCAATTCAGGAAATGACAAACTAAGCCCCCCTGCAAATTCTGCCAATTTAAATTTTTCTTTGTTGTTACATCAAATCTTTAAAATGTGTCCAAATATGTTCAGTAAGAAAAACACGTTCCTCTAAATCTGTCTTCACAAAGTCACAAATTAATTGATATTTTTTACAGTTACAACCAAAGTTGTTTTCATAAAACAGTCATATAAAGACTGTTATTGTTCAGTTTTCTATGAGGCTGGGATAAATGTTGACCAAAGATGCAGGATCTTGGATTTTTGGTTAATTTCTGATATTTTACGACTCATTTAGCTGATTACTGATACCAATATTTTTTGTCCACACACTTTATAGCAGAGATATCAACTCTCTTTTATGTGTGAATCAGTGTGTCGTCATATGGTGCAAACTCTTATCACATTTATCATATACACTAGTCATTTTTTGTGCAAAAATACAAAAATACCAGGCCACTTAAGCCATTTTCACAATTGACAGAGTGAGAAAACCATCTGTTCACAGGTACGGCTCAACGATGTGGACAAAATTTCATATCTCAATATTAATGCCAGATATTTAAATACAATATGACTCTGAGTTTAGTGAAAAATAAAAGCATCATAATATAATTGATGGATTAGAGCTCAACATTAACAGAAAAGCACCAATAATCATGTGACTGTTTGAGCTTTACCTGCAGGGGGAGCTGGAAAAATCTACATCACTGAAATTTTTGATATAGTTGATACTGAGATATGAGCTTGTAGCTATTTTGAAATGTTTCTAATGTACAGAGATATAGTCTATTTTATCAATATTTTTATATTTTGCACTGCATGCTCTTTTTGCACATCTGTTAACTTTATTTAAATTATTTTAACTTCAACTGTGTGAACATTTTTTCATGTCCCAACATATGTTTGTCATGTCAATAAGGCTTTTTTGAATTGAATGAATTGATATTAATATCTTGAATTTTCACATCTCAATACCGATACAACAATGGGGACATGGTGCTGAGGTTGGGTATTTAATCGAATAAGCAGAAAAAAACATTATATTTTATATGTTTGGCAGAAATCAGCATGTAATTGGCTGATAACTGATAATTTAATTTTTCATGCTGCTATGATAAATGGGAAATGGACCAGTATTTATGTGGCACGTGCGCATAAAACCTTCACCGCGGCATGTGCAAACCTCAAAACAACAACAACAAAAGTTTCCTACAGTTTCGTTCTTCTGCTGCTGAATCTACTGACTGACTTCCAACGAAATGTGCATTAACTGCACTATTTCTGCAATTATGGAAAAAGTTTTTAGTCTAAACTTTCAAGTCTTCTTCAGCCTCTAAACCTTTCTTGTATAAAAGGCTCCTTCAGTTATATCGCCACCTACAGGCCTGACGTGAAACTACAGCGTTTGCATGTAAACGCAGATTTTTCCAGTGTGTTGTCGTGTAAACGAGGCCTGAACGTGGAGTCAAATGTTGGAGGTTTGTTCATGAACCATCAGCAGTTTTTGTTGAGGATGAAGCTGATGTTTGGTCTCCTGCGTCTCCACCTCCTCCAACAATGGCTCGCCTCCAAGTGCATGCTGGGAGCTCTGCAGTGGCTCTCCTGACAGGAACCACTGCATCACTTTGTTGTCGGGCTCTTCTCAGTCGACCCAGTTACGTTCTTCCATACAGTTTCTCCTGCCTCTGCTCCACATTCCCGCAGCTCTGACCTCGATACGGCGTCCAGAGCGACGTTAGCGATGGAGGGACGACGGCTGCTGACGGAGGAGGAGGAGGAGGAGGAGGAGGAGGAGGAGTGAATGAGTAACTGACAGTGACAGAGCATGAAGACCCTCTGATCCACCATGAAAAAGCCTCCTCTTCACGCTTTGTCCTCCTCTAATGATTCTCTGACAGACTGTCCGCCCGCCGGCTGCTTCACACGTCAGTTTCCTTCAGACGTTCTCAGGGAGACGCCGTCGTCAGAGCCGCTCCGTTATGGAGGAACAATCAGACAAAAAAATAAAACAACAATCAGAGAGCAGAGCGCTGTAGATGATAAACAGCTGGTTCAACAGGACGCTTTGGTGGGAGCGAAACCACGAGTCAAATATTATTTCACCGGTTACACTTTAAGACTCAACTCTGGAACAAAAACTGTCGAACTGGAACTTTAAAAAAGAAGCTGCTTGTTTCTGTATTTACTGTAAATTAAGTTTTAGAGGATCTCATCAACACTAAAGCAAAAATTCAAGATAACTGAACAGAAACCGATCAGCAAATAATCCCTAAAAAAACTAAAGAAATCTTCAGAATTTTTTTTTTTTTTAAGTTAATTATGTTCGATAAACAGTTTCTGTTTCCTTTAAGTTGACTGTTTGGACCAAGTTCAGGCTTTTATTTTGAAGGCAGGATGTACCACTCATAGGGATGGTTGCCACTAATAGGGATGGTTCCCGATCATAGGGATAGTTGCCAAAAACACGTTTGGTTGCCACTTACAGGGATCCCTATAAGTGGCAACCATCCCTATAATCGGGAACCATCCCTGTAAGTGGCAACCATCCCTGTAAGTGGCAACCATCCCTATAAGTGGCAACTATCCCTATAAGTGGCAAACATCCCTACTTGTGGCAACCATCCTTATTGGTGGCAATTTACTGTAGTAGTGGCAACAATCCCTATCAGTGGTAACCATCCCTATACATGGCAACCATCCATATAAGTGGCAACCATCTCTATCAGTCGCAACCATCCCTATAATCGGGTACCATCCCTGTTAGTGGCAACCACCCCTATCAGTGGCAACCAACCCTGTTAGTGGCAACCAACCCTGTTAGTGGCAACCATCCCTATAAGTGGCAACCACCCCTATCAGTGGCAACCATCCCTATAAGTGGCAACCACCCCTATCAGTGGCAACCATCCCTATACATGGCAACCATCCATACTCGTGGCAACCATCCCTATAAGTGGCAACCATTCCTACTAGTGGCAACTTACTGTAGTAGTGGCAACCATCCCTATCAGTGGCAACCATCCCTACTAGTGGCAACCATCCCTATAAGTGGCAACCATTCCTACTAGTGGCAACTTACTGTAGTAGTGGCAACCATCCCTATAATTTGGAACCATCCCTATAAGTGGCAACCATCCCTGTTAGTTGCCACTAGTAGGGATGGTTGCCACTTATAAGGATGGTTGTGACTTTCTTTGTTTACTTTTTCTCATGCCATCGGCTAAAGCTAGTTTTTTACTTTTCCATATTTACAGCGTGCGTTACTTATTTGCTGTATTTATTTGTATATTTTACACCATAACTTTTGGGAGCCTAAATGTCCAAAACATAACACAAGGATAAGTTTTGCTCTTTAAATATTTGTTATTTTTAACTTTTTGAAATAATGGAGTCAGAATAGGGAGTCTAAAGAAATAGTTCTGCACTCCCATCAAAGAACTCAATCAAGTTTTGAGAGAAAGTTAGTCCAGAAGTATCAAACCAGCAAACTTGTAGAATCTAAAAATCAAACAGTGCTTATTTAATTTAACATTTAATTGATGTTTCTGAGTCGATCACTGACATTAGAGGAAGACGTACTCGCCAGTGCAGAGTCACTCACTGACACAAAAGTCACTGCAAACCTGTTTGAGAAATAATAGACGGACAAATATTGACACTACAAATTCATATGACCTCTGTCTCACACACACACACACACACACACACACACACACACACACACACACACTCATGCCTGAGGACAGGAGAGGACACACAAACCTTTCACTAAACACACAACATGACCTCGCACTTATTGAATCCTGTGTAATAACTTATATTTTATCAGAAATATGAAGCTGAAAACTCTGATGTTGCTTCTGCAGAAAAGTGTTTCCTGTTTTTCTCGACCTGTCGCAGAAACCAGCAGCGCCGCCATCGACCCGTCACTCACGTTAATGCTTTTTCCAAACGCCGGCACATGATGTTTCTGCAGTGACTGGACGGAAAGAAATCTGTCGATGGCGTTTTAATATGAAACCGGAGAGAGTTTCTGATCCGAGTAAACAGAATAAGCGTCGGTTTGCTGGTTTAAAGAGGACGGAGGAGACTCTCAGACCTGCCTGACTAATCCTGGTGGTTCACACTGAGGTTTGGTCCAGATACTTTCCACACTGACTCTCAAATCTGTGGATCAAACTCTCAAACACTTGGAGTTTGGATGCTCAAACTTTCTGGATTCAACCAAGAACTGAATCTTTTGTGTCCTCAATGATGTTTGAGTATCAACACATCTTTACGAACAATTCACCACCACTTTAAGTCTTCTTCTGAACACATTTGGGGCTTCAAAATTAATTAATCTTACTGATAATCTATCAAAGTTGTGGTAACTTTGAAAACTATAACTTCCATTTTCGCCACTTAGGGCCTGTGTCCACTCACTTAAGTACAAAGAAACATTGTTGTACCAATCACAGGAAAACTAGGCCTGGAAATTGTTCCTCAAAATTACAAGTGTAGATGGATTCTCCTCCATAGACGACAACAATAACGCTCTCTTCTTGATTTTGATTGGTTGGTGGTTGAGAAATGACATTTACAAGTTTTTTTTAGCTGTAAGTTTGGCAACGAAACATCCCTGATGCTCACAACGCTGAGTTTTCTGTAGCAAATAGACTCAAAACCAAATTACACTCATTCATTTTTTTACCACAATGTTGAAGTCTGGAGTCATGCTAATTCCTAAGTGGTAAAGTAAGTGGAAACAGGCCCTAACGGATAAAAAAGTAAATGCATATTGCTGCCATCCTGACGCCTTACATAGGTTTTTTCTACCTTTGTTTCCAAAGATATTAAAACCAAGTGAGAATCAGCAAATTCAACATCCCAAATCTATTCCAGTGGACACAGGCCCTAAGGGGTGAAAAAATGAATGTCTTGAATGTCGTTGTCTTACAATATTTGCAACAGCTCTTTTGTACATTGTCTTGAAATATATTGAAAAACCAGTTAGAATCTGCCAATTTGAAGCTCCAAATTAGTTGTCAATGGACACAGGCCCTAAAAAAATGAATGCATATTGTCACTGATTCTACCATCACCTCACAAAAGAGACTTAAGCGTTTCATCTCAACCTTGATGGAGCCAATATATAACAAAATTTAGCAAGACACTAAGCTTAAAGTGTTCAAAAAAAGCTATGAGTGGAAACAGGCCCTAACTCACAAAATATAATAAAGAAATTTTGTTAGTCATCTGGCAAGAAAGGCATTGCTTCTTTCACCTCACAAAAGTTGTGATAACTCCTCAAAATGGCCATAATTTAAATACAAGTGAATATTCAGCCCCAATTTAGTCCCAAAAATGTAGTCGTGTAAATAGGCCCTGACTTATGTGATATATTAAAGGAACTTTGTTGTCCATCTGGCAAAAATGGTATCGGTTCAGTCATTTAACAAAAGCTGCTTTTCAACTTTGCCACGATTTACAAAAATATATAAATTACAAGTGAATATTCGGACATCTTGAAGCCCCAAATTGGTCCTGGTTGGGTTGTCAATGGAAACAGGCCCTTAATGGTGAAAAAATTGAATAAACATTGTGCTTCTGTTGCCTTATGAAAGAGAGTTAAGCTTGTCATCGCGACTTTTATACAGCCCTATATGTAACAACAACCCAAAATGTCATGTAAAAAAGTAGTTAAGTGTGAAGTGTAATAAATATTGATCCTTTTACTGCTGTAACAAGACGTCAAGCCTTAAGTGTTTTTACACTTTTTAGGTGTTATTACATTTTGGGTCATTGTTGCAAATTGGGATCTGACAGACCTTAAAGAAATTTAGTAAAAGTGAAGACTTAACAACAAGAAAACCACTTTGAAGTCCGAAATTTGTCCCAAAAATCTATTAGTGGAAACAGGCCCTAATTTACGTGATGCATTAAAGGAACTTTGTTGTCCATCTGGCAAAAATGGTATCAGTTAAGTTACCAAACAAAAGTTGCTTTTCAACTTTGCCACGATTTACAAAAATATATAACTTGAAGCCCCAAATTGGTCCAAAAAAAAAAAGCTGTTGGTGGAGACAGGCCCTTACATTTTCAATGAATGTGAAACTGAAAGCAAGGTTTGCCTCTTTAATGAGCTGAAAACGTCTCTAAAAAATTGAATTGAAGCTGTAACCATGCTTATATCCACCCTTTGAATATGGATTTTTTTGTTTTGTTTGTTGATCAAATGTGAGAGAAAAAGAAAAACGGAAATTTCCAAAAACAAAAGCTGGTAAAATTGGGACAAAGGAACTGACTTCAATTTGAATTGTTATTTAAAAATTCACGGTGGTAATTACACTAACTGTCATCACTGGTATTTCTGTAGCTGTAAAAGCTAAATCGGAGGAAACTGCTCCAGACTGCGTCATGTGAGTCACAGCAGGTTTCACGTATATTTATTCTCTCGCTCTCTGGTGTGATTTCTGTCGGTGCAGGCGTTCGACTCGTTGCTCAGCGAGTCTGACAGATTAGCTCCCACACTTTCTGCAGCTCTGACAGATTTCCTAACGCCTCAGTTTGAGGATTACAGGCCGACAGAAATAAGCTGGAAGTGAGAGGTTCAGACTGGAAAAGAACTGGTGCTTCAGTCAGAAAACCCAGAGGAAGGAAAACCTTTAAGAATAAAACATCATTCAAGACGTACAGAAGAAAGAAAACCAGCTCTAAAACTGATCTAAAGTCTCTTTAACTTCTCAACCTCCACTGGGTCGTCAGCAATCTGTCGCCTACGTCACCAACCCTGAATATTCACTCTCCTTTCCACCAGAGGAATCCAGAGTTCAAACATATCAAAAGTGTTGTTTCATCAAATTATTCCAAGTGGTGAAATTTCTCCTGTAAAGTCCGTTGTTTGTCTGTCTGTCGTGTCCGTTCTCATCAATAACAGCAGCTTCACAGTCTTAGAGCATTTCCTCCTCAATGTCCATCTGACAAAGCTGCAAGTCTTTGTTTTCAACAGGGTTCTAGCTGCAAGACTAAAGTTGAGTTTTCATCCCAGGACAGCTTGTGATAGACAACAAGTGCTCCCTGCTTGACTGGTCTTGTGTAATTTCTCTATTAGAGGGTCGTTTATTGGCTAACAGGCCTGTCACTCACTCCTACAGGAACCAATCACCTTACACTTCACAGGAAGCAGCTGTAGCCATTTAGATCATTGGTGAGAAACTACAATTTCCTGATTTTTGTTGAACTTTTCCACAAAGACGGCAAAGTTGACTAAAAAGAGGACACTGAGCACTTTTTTGTTGCTTTTTGTCCATTTAAGTCACTTTTGACTCTTTTTTTGCCACATTTGGACCATTTTTTGCTACTTGTTGAGTATTTCCAAGTATTATCCCAAATTGAATGCCATTTTCTTGCCCATTTTAGTCACTTTTGACTCTTTTTTTGCCACATTTGGACCATTTTTTTGCCACTTTTGGACCATTTTTTTGCAACTTGTTGAGTATTTCCAAATATTATCCCAAATTAAATGCTATTTTTTGGTCCCTTGTAGTCACTTTTGACTCTTTTTTTGCCACATTTGGACCATATTTTTGCCACTTTTGGACCATTTTTTGCAACTTGTTGAGTATTACCAAGTATTATCCCAAATTAAATGCCATTTTTTGGTCCATTGTAGTCACCTTTGACTCTTTTTTGGCCACATTTGGACCATTTTTTGCAACAAACTGGCTCTTTTCCAAAGTTACTTACAGTATTTTGCTAATTGTTGAGTAGTTCCAAGTATTATCCCAAATTAAATGCCATTTTTTTGCCCAATTTAGTCACTTTTGACTCTTTTTTTGCCACTTTTGGACCATTTTTTGCAACAAACTGGCTCTTTTCCAAAGTTTATCCCAACTTTCTCGCCATTTTTGTTGCCTTTTACCACTTTTCACTGTTTTTTGTCACTTTTTTCCCCATTGTTGCTACTCCCTGAATTTTTTTTAAGTTGCCTTAAAATTTTTCTTGCCATTTTCTTTTTGTTTTGCCCATTTTTGACACTTTTTTCACACTTTTCACTCTTTTTTCTGCCTCGTTTGTACCATTTTTGCTACTTTTTGAGTTTGAAAGAGAGCAAAGTTGACTAAAAAGAGGACACTGAGCTCTGACGAAGCTGGTTTTGGTTGCACAAAGTCTTCAACTCTGCCTGGTGTTTCATCACCTGAGACTAAAAACTCTCTAACTCCTACAAAGTTTTACCTAAAAAGCTCAAATTTCACCCAGATGTAGATGAGTAGGTGTAGAAGTGATGTGGTGGATGTTTTGTGTCTGACATGAAGCATCTTGAAGTTAATGATGCTCAAAAAATGGTTACAAAAAAGCGAAGTGATAATCCTGATGTGGACTTTAGCCACATATAAAAACATGACATTTTCTGAAACTAGAGACTTTAATTCAAGAACTGATCCTTAAATTCTCCTTCAACCATCTTTAAATCTGTAAAATAATCTTCTAAGTGTCTTTTTACCTGCTGTGAAAACACCATCCAAACTCTTCCTGCAGCGAAGCGAAGAACTATCGGAGTCGTAGGTGTTGGATAAAACAGAGCGAGCACAAACACTCAGCCTCCATGGAAACCCAAATAAAACTCCCTGAGGAGGAGAAGGCCTCCGTCTTATTTACCCGACCAACACCAGTAAACACATGTGAAAGTATCAGTGCAGGAGCGATGGGGGGAGCAGCGAGGACCCCCCACACTGAAGTGCTTTTTAAACAACATTAGCATGAAAACAACATCACTTCTGGCTGAGTTTTCAGCTTCATTGTGCCAGAAAAAAGTGTTAACAGTAGAGAAATCCCCTTTTAATCTCTTTCACTGCTCCACCGAGCGACTGACGCCTCCTTTTCTCCCTCAGAGGAAGCAACAGGGAGATTAAGTTTACTGCTGTGTTTTACAGTCGGGGAGGGTCAACAGGACAAAGAGGAGCAGGCCGAGCGTCGATGCTCCGACCGTTACCATGGACGAGGAGAAGAGACAGAATCAAACATCTACTGGTCACATTGTTGGGAAATAACGTCGCAGATCTGAGTGTTATAGGTGTTAAAAAAGAGTAAATGATGTGGTTTTATCTAGGGCTGAATCTTAAATTATATTAAATCCTAATCTGTCCTGTTGCAATGTTTTAATCACAGACAGTGAAATAATATTTCTATAACCTGTAATGTGTTAAAATATCAGCTACAGTTTTTACAGCAGATGTTTTCTGTTCAACACCTGAGTTACTCAACCAAAGAGACAAACTGTTAAAAACTACCTTTACAAAAGAAACTCTACAAGTGGAGAAAAGAGGCAAAAACAGCAAAGAGGAGCAAAAAAACTTAGTTTGAGGGAGAAAAAAGGCCAAAAAAAGCAACAAAAAATTGCATTTAAATTGGGATAGAACCTAAAAATACTCACAAAGTAGAAACAAATGGTTCAAAAGTGACAAAGAGAAAGGTAAAAAGTGACTAAAGTGGACAAAAAGCAGCAAAACTTTGTGTTTAAATTACATAAAACTTGGAAATACTCAAAAAGTAGAAACAAATGGTCCAAAAGTGGCAAAAAAAGAGTGACAAGTGACTAAAATTGCCAAAAATTCACATTTTAATTAATTGAAACGTAGGGAATACTCAAAAAGTAGCAAAAATGGTCCAAAAGAGGTTAAAAAAAAGTTAGAAACTGACTAAATTAGCCAAAAATTAGCATTTTAATTATATAAAATGTAAAGAATACTCTAAAAGTAGCACAAATGGTCCAAAAATGGCGAAAAAAAAGAGTGAACAGTGACTAAAATTGACAGAAATTAGCATTTGAATTGAATAAAACGTAGGGAATACTCAAAAAATGGTCCAAAAGTGGAAAAAAAAAAAAGGTAGAAACTGACTAAATTAGCCCAAAATAAGCATTTTAATTTAATAAAATGTAGGGAATATTCAAAAAGTAGCACAAATGGTCCAAAAATGGCGAAAAAAAAGAGTGACAAGTGACTAAATTGACCAAGAAGCAACAAGAAAATTTTGGTGGAAACTTTAAAAAAATTCAGAAAGTAGCAAAAATGGTGAAAAAAGTGAAGAAAAACAGTGGAAATTTGGTGAAAATGGCCAAAGTCAACAATAACGGCAGGAAAGTTGGGATTAAACTCTGAAAATAGTCAGTTTCTTGCAAAAAATGTTCCAAAAATGGGCAAAAACAACAAAAAATGAACCTGAAAATAGTGAGAAAGTATCAAAAGTGATAAAAAAGAAGGTAAAAGTGGTTAAATGTGTAAAAATCAGTCCCAGTTGTTGTGGTAGTGGGTTGTTGTTGTTGTGCTGTAATTAATGTAACTGTTCATGTTCTACAATGAGTTTGTTTAAAAACAGAGAAGATGGGAAACTAGAAATAACTGCACAAAAATAATCACAATTGCAATATAGGAAATAATAATTGCAATTGTGATTATTTTGGCAAATCGTTTCGCCCTCGTCTGGGTGTTTAAAAGTTTTATCAACATGTAGATCAACTATTGTTAGAATGGAAAACCAAGCACAAGATCTAAGAATATGAGTTTTGTTATCAGGGCGTCTTTGTAAAACTTCTACTGTTGAATATCGTCCAAAATCAGAGGAAAAGAGAAACTGTAGGAGGTGGAGGAAAACTGTCTGAGGGAGGTTTAACAAAACAGAAAAAGGAATTACCTAAAGATCAAGAACGTCAGCTGCAGTGGTGTCGTCTGACTTTTATGGGTGTTAGAAAAAAAAAAAAAAAGCAGGAAAACTTTCAGACTTTAGTGAAGTTTTTACGATGTACAGTAACATTTACAAACTTGACAGAAAATTACATCAAACCATTGAAACATCAAAAGCTTTTACTCTAATGTGAGGATGAAAATAAAAACTGAAGGTAAGAATTGTTTCAAACTTTGAGTTAAAGGTCAATATTTTGATACGAAAAGTGGAAATTTAGAGAAATAAAGACAAAATTCTGACACAAAAAGTCAATAAACTTCCAAAGTTTAAGAAATCAGTTTAACATAATGTGAAAAAATCCAAACTTTCTCATTTAAGGTCAAAAGATAAAAAGTCTGTTTTGAAATAAAGGCAGTGTATGCGAAAAAAAAGTTGAAATTTTGATATAAAAAGTCAAAATTCTAAGATTTAGGTCAAAATTTTACTTAATTAAAAAGATTTTTAGATAAAAAGTCGAATTTTGACTTTTCTCAAACCCAGAGTCTAAAACCTATTCTTGTTATTTCTAAACCGGATTTTTTAAATTGTATTTTTAGTTTTAGAAACTGGAGAACATAAAGAGCTATTTTTGACTCTTAACTTTTAAAAATAATGTAGTGCAAAATATTCTTATTTGTGTCGAGTTAAGTTAAATAAAATACAAAACGCCGACTAAATATAGACCAATCAGGCGGAAGCGCCAAAAGCTGCAGTCCCCAAAGTGTCCACTAGAGGCTGTTTCTGGACGTACCACAAACCACACACACACCCATTTAAAAAAGACAGTTTTTACAGCACGAATAAACATGTTTACAACCTTTTTCACTTTATAAGGGGTGATTATTTTTGTAACTCAGTGTTTTAAGAGACATTAGGATTACGAAGATAGCATTTCGGATATGACCACAACAAATTTCAGCTTTAAAAACTCTGTATTGGAAACAAATTGGTGACATCACTGAGCGGGTCAGAGTATTATATCGCCCCTGCTGGTCATATTTAAGGATTGATAAGATTTTATTTATCGATTCCTCCTGTGAATTTTCAATCTTAGGTTTAATTAATAAAGTGGTAAATCTTGTTACTGCTTCATTAATTCAAAGGTTTTAGTGTCTTAAAGTTGTGGTCATTATTTTCACAATGATCAGACTTTTTCTGTCTGTTTTTCTGTTTGTTGACACTCGTAATCCAAGTTTCAACACCTCGAGGGCTGAAAAATACTCATTTCTGAAAAACATCCGTTCTCTCAGCAGAAATGTGGAGCAAAAGTTTGTGAACTTCATCTTAATAAGCACCAAAATAAACAAAGCCAAAGTAACCGTGTAAACACAGGAATGTAAAAACTAATACAACTGCATATATATATATATATATAGATATTTGCCAATTTTAAGTCACTCAATTTTGATTGTTTTAAGTTTTCTTAGTGGTTCAAAAATATAAAAAAAAACTTAAAATTGTGATTCTGTGTCTCAGTGAACACATTTTGAAAAAAAACAAACACAAGTCATCAATATAAACTCAACAAAGTTCATATTATATGCTGACGACATCCTTATGTTTAAAGGTTACAAGTCTATTTTTTACAATAATATCAAAATTATCAAATAAACAACAATATTAGAAATAATATTAACACTTTTAAAAGTATATTTTGGAAATTTGTTGAGAATTTTCAGGTTTCACTCGTCTTATATGATGCTACACTGAATACATATGACGTTTTTCAGTATAAATTACATTAAAAAAGAACAATTTAGGCTTTTTTCAGTCTTCCGATTAAATTTTTGAATTAACACGAGTTAAAGTAGTCACATTTATCAAAAATACTGCACAAAAAGTTGATTTAATTTTATCTTTTGAGTCTGTAATGCATTGTAAAGTTAATAGATTTTACAATAATAAACACTATTAACAAACTACAGGAATATTATATATATATATTAAAGCAGTTTAAGTCACATAGATAAATAAATACCTATAATGTGAATTAATTTTAAAGAAATATTACAGAAGATTAAGGCTCCAAATAATATATGAGGCTCTTAAAACAAAGAAAAACTTGAGTAAATATTTAGATTGTATTAATCATCATTGTGCCAACAGATAAAGTTAATGTGGAGAAGAATAACCGGATATAAACAGGTGGAACTTTCTGGAACAATTGATGTAAATGAATAAGACACATTAAGATCAAAACTCCCTCAAAAAATACAGAATTTAATAATTTTAAATATTTTAAATGTTAAATAAACACAGCCGAATTAAAGGTAATATTGTTTAATTGGGGTTAAATTTCATATAAGGTGTTTAAATTCAGTTATTTAGGTTTTTGTGGAAAATATATTAAATTTTGAACGTGGTTTCGTTTCTGTGAAGCTTTGACGCGTTTAACGGTTTAATAAACTGCGGAGAAAATTCACAGCTTCACGGTAACGAACCAGAACTGGCTCTGAAATCAACAAGGTGTGAAAAAAACACAGAGAAAAAGGTGATAAATTCAGGTTAAACTCACCTGGATAAACGGCTCCGAGCTGCGCGGACGCTACTGCGCAGAATCACCCGCGAAAATGTCCAAATGTATAAAAACAATAAAGAGAAACAGCGAAAAAGCAGAATGTGGATATTTGTTCATGTACAGCAACAGAGAGAAACTGAGTCAGTGAAGAGAGAGAGAGAGAGAGGGAGAGAGAGAGAGAGGGA
>RPOG01005974.1:0-27451 GCA_008086565.1 Thalassoma bifasciatum
AGTCAGCTGATGTTTGACATCAACCAGGACAACAAACTGCTCTACCAGGAGGAGCTGCTGAAGGATGGGACAGGAAAGTACGAGCTGGAGGTGGAAGGAACTTCATGTGCTTCAGTTCAGGTGAGTTAACATTTTCTTTGTGTCATTTGGGACGAGGCTGTTTCCCAAGGGTTGACCTGAGGTGGTGTAGGGTACCCTGTAAGAGTTTCCTCAATCAGCCAACTCGAATCTTTCACAGCTCTTACCTCACTCAAGCGTACATGTTTTTTTCTTGGACCTAATACAGATCTCTGGATGTACTACACTAACTGGCCAAAAAAACCCCCCAAAACTTGCCACCTGGATTTAACTAAGCAAATAGGTATAAGCTGCTTCTTGCGGTGCCTACTGTACAAGCCTGTGGGGGCAGTGCTATGATCTGGGTTTGCTGCAGTTGCAGCAACAACGGGACTCATCGAGCTCAAATTGTAAAAGAGTGGTTCAGGGAGCATGAGACTTTTTTTTTTCACACATGGATTGGCCACCACAGATTCCAGACCTTAACCCCATTGAGAACCTTTAGGATGTTCTGGAGAAGACTTTGTGCTGTGGTCAGACTCTCCCATCATCAATACGAGATCTTGGTGGAAAATTTATACGGCACTGGATGGAAATAAATCTTGTTACATTGCAGAAGCTTATTGAAACAATGTCACAGGGAATGTGTGCTGTTATCAAAGCTAAAGGTAAAGCTAAAACAAATACAAGAGTGTGTGAGCTTTTTTGGTGGCAACCTTTTTTGTTAACCTTGCAGAGCAGAAAGGCCTGTTCCATTTTCTGAAAACCTGCACATCCACTTTGCTAAGAGCCAATGACAAACGACTTTACCCAGCACAAAAGTGACCAGCCAATCAGAGAACAGAGGTGGGAGCTGGGGAAGCTGCAAAAGTGACGTCTGTGAGAGGCGCATGAACGTTTGAAAACAATGGCAGCATGTGAAGTGGCTCCAGGGACGCAGCTACATCTACAGTTTTATCAGAAATGGACACAGGTTACACATCTCCTACGTCACTGTGGCTGGATGTAGATTGGTCTGTGATGAGTGTGTCAAATGGAAGGGTCGTCCAATCACCAGCTGCTATATTTTTTTTAAGTCCCGCCTCTGAAAACACTCACGAATGGCTCTTCCACAGATGGAGTAGTGAAATATCTCTGTGGTGGATATCCATCTGACGTGTCAGGTTATTTTCATGTGGTCAGGCAGTGCAAAAGCAGTAGTGTTGTATGTCACTGTTGGCAGGAAGAAAGAAGTCAAGTTATAATCCTTTTTCATTCATTTCTGAAATCCTGCAGATCCATCTTGCTAAGATCCAATCACAACTGATTTCACCCAGTAGAGATGTTGTCGACCCAATCAGAGAAGAGCGGCGGGAGCTGAGGGAGCTGCAGACATGACGTCAGCAGGAAGCGTCTGAATGTTTGAAAACAATGGCGGCATGTGAAGCAGTCTCCGTGGACGCAGCGATATCTGCAGTTTTATCAGAAATAGACTCAATATCTTCTTGAAAAGAAGACTAGAGAACTTAGCTTGAAGCCTTTCTGACGGGATGGTTTTGCTCTTCCCCGGTTGGAAGAAGAGCAGAATCGGACTCGTGAAATATCTCCGTAGCAGAAATATGAAATTTTTTACTTGGTGTCAGGTTACAAATCTGCTACGTCACCGTGGCTTGATGTTGACTGGTCTGTGAGCGTGTCAAGCAGGACGGTCGTCCAATGACCAGCTGCTATATTTTTATTTAAGTCCCGCCTCTGAAAGCACTCTCCAGCGCCCCTTACCCAGATGGACTAGTGAAATAAATCTGTGATGGATACATGAAACTGTCCGTCTGGCGTGTCAGGTTAGCCCAGTACTGGATGTCCACAGAATCAGTTCCAGGTGATGGATCAGGGGGCATTTTGCATCATTGCTGTTCACCTGTTTTCCAGATTTCTCTTCACTACAACATCCCAACACCAACCGATGGCACCACCCTCAGAGTGGAGGTCCAACCAGAAGTCGACTGTGGAGGCTCTGCTAACAGGAGGAGGTTTACTCTGAAGACCAGCACACTGTGAGTTTAAACCAGGAGAGCTGGGTCATTTCTGGAGCCCACTCTCATAGTGGGTCACTTTTGTAAATGACCTACTCTGCTTAAGGAAATTAAGATGTAATAGCCTGTTTTTATAACTTCTTACAACAAAACTTCTCTGAAATTTAAACATAAGGGAAAAAAAATGCTTAATAACAACTCACTACAACAATTCAACTTTTGAATTTAACCTGGGTTTTGTGTCTTGAAACTAGTCAGTAGGGGGAGAACTTAATGATATGGCCTCTCCCTCCTTGATGCTTTCCCCTTGATGCACAAAAGTAAAAGTCCAAGTGATTTTAAACTTCATATCAGCACTAATCAAATGTCTCCTGTCCAATCAGATTGCTTGGTCTGGACCAACACTTGTAGAAAGGCACTTTTGAAGTAACAGTTTTTGGTGTTTTGGGTTAGGAGCAGACAGTGATACTGTCTTGTAAGTGACTTATTTATTATGTTCAGATACTTTGGTGAGGAGAGTAATACAAACATGGTGATTCTGGATATCAAAATGCTCTCTGGATTTGTCCCAGACCCTGAGTCTTTGAAGAAGGTGAGTTCTTTTACAGTTCACATTTTTAAATCTTCAATGTCATGAGGAAGGTGATCAAATCTGTCCTGACTGTGGTCTTTCACAGCTTAAAAGTGCTCAGCTGGTGGATCGTGTTGAAGAAAAGAAAGACCATGTTGTGCTGTATCTTGATAAGGTGAGAGAATTAGCAGTGAAGGAAAACGATAGGGCACAGATGTCCAGATTTGTCACAGATCACGTCATCTGTTCATCATGTCTTCCACCAGTTGCCCAAGGATAAAGAGTAGTTAGTACTCAACCTCGAGTATGTCCTCGACGGTCACGTCTTGGACTTTGGTCGACACCAGGTACAGATGCTGATGATGGTCGGTTCATTTAGTGTATAAGACTGAAAGTGTTTCACATTCTCGAGTGTCACGTCGGTTATGACCTTTACGTAACAGCTCATCTCCACAATTGGACACAAAACAAGAGAAAACTCATTGGAGATAGCAAACATCTCAAGATGTCCTCCATTCTCAGTGAATCTGACTGTGGTCAACAGAAAACTTCACCATTTTATTTGTTCATTTTCTCTTCAATGTCTTATGTCTCCCTTTTCCTCTCAGGTGACCAGGCTGAGACTCAGTACATCTACCCCTGTGCAGGTAACCATCTTTGAGAGGGGACTACTTTACCAAGATCCTTAATAAGACTTCCTAGCTATAGTACAATGATTAAAGCACAAACCCCAATTTAAATGAAGTTGAGACGTTGTGTAAAATGAAAATAAAAACAGAACATGATGATTTACAAATTCTCTCTAACCTATATTCCAAAAAAAGTCTGTGGCTCATGTATTTTTTCATTTCAATTGCAGCTTGAACACCTGTGTTGTCTTGATGGTAACAGGAGGATCCTAAATAAAGCTTATTTTTTTCTCAAAGTCATCAGTCTATTGTTATTTTATGCCTCCCTGTGTTCAGTTGTCATATTACGACTAATATTATTAATGTTTCTTATACTCGTGAACTCATTGAAATATTACATACATTTTTATAAGTTTCAGGGCAATGCTAACTGGTCTAAATAAGCAGAACACATTTTTAAGTCAATAGTTACTTTGAAAACAAACAAAAAAATTAATAAATAAATAAGCTCAACCATCCATCTATCAAATATAAGTGAAGCACTTTCACTTGGAATCAGCAGCCAATACTGAAAAGATTTCTATCAGGATATGAGGCCAGACAAGCTGATCAGGACACCCCTAACTTCTCATGAGGATACATCGATTGGTGCAGATAAAACATATTGAATTAAATCAGAGATATGTAACAAAAAANAAAAAATATTTGTATCTTATCATGAGTAAGCCATTAAAGGCTGAAGGGTGACGTTATTTAAGAAATAATGATGTTTTGTGCTGGAAATTTACTCCTGAATTTGTTTATTGATTCCTCTGACCTCATTCTCTTATCCTCTATTGGCTTGACTTTCTTTTTAATTGTATAATTGTAATCAAAAACATACCAAAAACATTTGTAATTGCAGCAATTCCTGTGAGAAATGCTGTATTCTCTGGAAAAATTCCAGGGGTGCCAATACTTTTGTCCATGGCTGTATGTGTATCACATTATTTTTAACTTTATTTTGAAAAGTTGAAATTAAGAAGTTATTTGTTTTTCCCTACAGTAAATGACTGACTCAGAGGTAACCCAGAAATGACGGGCAGATTGATGAGTCATGGGTCAAAGGTATGTTGATTTCTGGTGGTTTATTTAACGTAGTCTGCCTCTTGGACTCGTCACAGTTCACCATGGATCGTCCTGGGGTTCAGATGTGGACATGGACACTGTTTGTTTGCCTGAGTTGGTTGTGTGTGGATCAAGCCGTCGCAGAACCGTGAGTTCACAACATTTTGATTTAATGACAATAAATTTCATGGAAATTTGAAATATTTGCTTGGTAAGCGAAGTAAAAGTAACTCCAAAATAATATTTCTAGCCCTTGTAGGGTAAAGTGTTGAACACAAGATCTGTGTGTGTGTGTGTGTGATCTGTGATGTACCAGCGGTAAGGGCGTCAGTAGCTTCCGTCTCGATTTTGTTGAAAAACACGTTCAGAGGACTTCGGGTTGCTCTGAGACCGGTACTGGCAGTGAAATTCTAGGTTGCTAGTTTTAAAGTGGGACTACCTCTTCTGCCGGTTTTTCGAGTTTCACATCTGCAGCAACTTTCAGGTCAGCTCATTCAATGAGCTTATTTTCCAAATAGAACTACTCAGGAATAATTTAAAGCAGCCCTTATTTTAGACTCAGTAAAGCATAATTCATACAACACGCTTAAACATGGTTTAGGTTAAGTACAGTCAGTTTTTCCTGTGAAAAAAAAGTTATCATGCTTCAGGCTGTTGTTGTTATTTTGATTGTTTTAGTTATTTTTACCATCACTTATTTGTCTCAAAGTTCTTATCAAATCATTTAATGACTGAAGCTACATTTTCTTTCTCAGTGTCCTAGAGGGCAGAATGAAGTTTGCTTAAAGCTCCACCTACACGCTCCTGTTTGTAAGTTGAGTTTTCTTCAGTCTTCTCAGTACTAGTTTTGGATGTTTGGGTCGTGTAAACAGGTTTGACTATTTGGTTAAATGGAGGGACCTGTTTGTCCATTTGTTTATTAATCTGCTCTGACAACAACAACATGGTACCAAGACATGAGCATTGTCTCTGTTTTTCACGTTTTTCCATGAATCAGCTACTTTTGAATATTTGTTGTTGGTAATAAAAAGAGATGAAATTTTTGCCTATAAAACTTAAACAATTGACAGATTTGTCTTCAATCATGTCATTTTTCATGATTGAAGCAACATAATATGGATTGTTTATACACAAACCATGATACCAAGCTAGTTTAATGCAACTGTCACGTGGTGACCCCTGGTGGTGAAACATCATGCCACCCTGGACATGTAAGTTACTGTGGTTTTCAAGTCTCCACTTGAGGCTGAGGCTCCACTGAGAACATCCATTTTTCAAACATGTTTGCAGCCTTGATTGAGAATGGATTTGATTGGGGCTGAGCTCCAGTCTATATCAACTCTAGCCTATATTTAGCCAAATATAACTTTGAGCAGCATTTCCAACATGGCAGATGACAGTGTTTGGCTGTAAAACACCTCTTCAGAAAACCAATGGATGATGTCATTGAGATATANAAGATTTGCCCCGTATGTGCACCAGGAAGCAGTTCTTTCTGACAAGATGGGGAAACTTTGTTCATGGGAGCAGGATCTTGAATATGAACCCATATTTGAACATATGAACTCCAGATTTCAAAACACAGAACGAGGCGTTAACATCCTTTCTGCAAACACGTGCAAAAGTTCTTGGTAAATGCTTGAGGAGACAGTACTTCCTGAGTAGGTGGGGCTTTGAGGAATAGAGTTTGGGATGTATGTTTGGGAAGCATGTTTGACTTAACCATTTGTTTGTTTGTTTTTTTCAGTAACGACTAAAAAGAAATAGTTTTCCAATAGAGCGCTCATTTGTACCTTTCACTGTTAGAAAACATGTCCATAAGAGCAGCCAGCCCTTGGTCATTTTCACAGTTTCCCTTTAGGGAAAAAGTTTGGACACCCCTGCTTTAGCCCCTTCACAGACAAAAGCAGTTGCCCATGGGAGGTTTGATACCAGTGGTGGTAGAGAGTTGATGGCAGCTCACTTGCACTTCAGGGTGGCAACCAGGCTCTTGAGGACTTTGTTGTGACACCACATGTACGGCCCTTGTGTGATGCTAGTGTTACATCCTTTTAGTATGTGCCTGAGGGAGGCTGGCTTTGAACCATGGACTGTATAAAACATGGACGTAGTCTCCGTGATGTCACCCTTCTGTTACTGCAGCCCCGTTTTGAAGCAAAACGGCCGGCAGCCATATTGGAATTGGGACGAGTGAAGAGTGCCCAAACTCACGTGATCTGATTGGGCAAGCTCTCGATCCTAAGGGCCGTTAGCGAAATTAGCGATCTAGACTGGAGACAGGTTTTATACCAGGCATTAAATATGATCATTTGGGCTCTGAAAACAGCTTTTTTTGGTGTGGTGTGTACTTGACATCTGGTACTCTGGTACTTCTGGAGCCAGCTTTTTAGCACTTCCACATTGTCTCATGTTTTCAGACCACAGGTTGCCACTTGCTTTGAACAAAGGGGGCAGCCCAAGTCCTTACCAACCACTGTTGGAGATTGGTTGGTGTCGGCAGGATGTTGTAGAAAGTTTTGATGGAGAAGCTCAAGTCCTGTGCTTCCATGGCCCACACTTCCCTTCAGCTGAACCTCCACCTTTTTATCCTGTCCAACCCTATTTGCCAAGGGAAATGACTTTACCCCACTTTGCAGCCTGTTCCTGCTGGAATATTTCTTCCACCACTGCTATTGTCCTCTGCCCTGGTGCACTGGTGCTCCAAGCTGGAGGGCTAGTCGCTAGGTCAAGGCCTACTCTTCCGTGCTGAACGTTCCCCACACTATACACTGAGTGAGTGATGATGTTGCATCCTCCACTGCTGCTGCTGGCGTCCGTCTGCGTTGCTCCTCACTACAATGTCTTGAGACTGGTTCATTTCAGGGGTCTGTCATGACGTTTGGTGCAAGTAACCACTTTGTGTATTTCTCAGTAAATTTCAGAGTCGTCTCAATCGACAGCAAGTTCAGACCTGCATATCAGTGGGTAAGTATTTGACCAGCCTTTTCTCTCCTTTGCTTTATTTTGGATCGTATTTAGATCAATTATACATATTAGAAATATTCTGGGTATACTGTAATGAACACTGGTCAAAAATAAATAAATAAATAAACGTCATCACCTGGATTTAACAAGGCAAATAGGTAAAAAGCCTCCTATTGGATAATTACTAGATGTGTTATTGTGACTGATTTAACTCCAGCCGATGGAATAAGGAACTTGTCAATTCTTGAACAACGATGGTGAAAGACACACTGTTCTGTTGGTGACTTTTTTTTGGCCAGGCAGTGTGTTTTTATTTTATGTATTAATTCACTTATTTAGTTAAAAGAAACTTGAAGGCTTCTCTGGCTCATGCAGCTATGCTGTAAAAGCCCACTGTGCACTCCTAGTCATGTCCTACCAGTGCTCATCTACCAACTCCAACCTCACCAAGCAGAACAAACGTAACCTGCGCTTCATTTTATTGATAGACTCTCAAGTTTCAGAACAAGATCACTTAGAGAGTCCTCACAGTCCCTTTAACATGTAGAACTAAGAGTCATAAAGACAACTGATGAATGAAAAAAGAAAGAAAATCCTAAATCATTTGATTTTTTTTCTTCTGTTTTTCCATTTTTTTCTACAGTACAGTGTCATTGAAATTGAGGTAAGATAATGCATATTAATTATTTTCCAGAGCAAATTCAAGTTTTCTTTCTTTCTTTTTTTAATACAAACTGGCAGCCAAGTATTTAGAGAGAAAACAAAAGCAACTGAAGTCTCACATTAACCTTCTAATGTTTGTTATGAATACAGGATCCTGCAAAGAACAGGGTTGGCCAGTGGTTAAAGCAAAACTCCGAAGGTAAAATCCTGCAGCTTTCTCACCCACTGAACTCTGAGGCTCGTGAAGGAACCTACAAAATCATTGTGCACATTAACGGAGAGAAAAAAGAATTCACTTTTAAAGTGGAGAAATATGGTGAGTTACAGTTAATCCTATTAATTTTTTCACTTTTAATTCATTTTTAAAAAGGGTAGCAGTGCTGTAATGTCATTCGTCTGCAGTTTTGCCAAGATTTGAGGTAAAAATCAAAACTCCTGATGAAGTTAGTGTCGGGCAAGAAGACTTCAGAGCTCAAATATGTGCAAAGTAAGTAGAAACTCCTCAGTCTACACAGTTATATGAATTCAAAACTAAGAGATCTTAATTCCTTTTCTTCACTGTATATCAGTCCTTAAACATCCTCACACTCAGTGCTGTTTATTTCATGTGTTATCATTGATTTAGTAGATTTCTCTTCTGGTCTACAGTTTTTGTGCCTGTAATATCTTTTTATTTGAGCTCATTTGTTGTATATGCACAAACTTTTAGCTTTCTTTTAGGTAAAAGATGCTACAAAACCATTTAGTGATAAATTAACCTTTTTTTCTTGATAACATAGGTATACATATGGACAACCTGTGGCAGGAAACGCAAAAATTGAGTTGCTACGACATTTCAAGCACTCAAGACGCAGGATATTTTGGGGTTTCTACCCAGATTTGAGCCATGCCCCTGTGACCCCTCCTCTGTCCCACACAGAAATACGACAGGTACGTTTTTCGTTGATGATTTTACTTTCAATTTCAATAGTTTTGTTTTTAATATTGACTACTTCACAAACACTCGCGCCTAAGTTTTTTTTCTTCATGAGAGAAATACATCTTGTGATTTTATCATTGGACCTCTGTTTTATAGATATTTCTCATGTGATGCCAAGTGGAAAAAAAATCATCTGTTTTTTTCTTTAATCAGAATTGAATTGATCTTATTTGAACTTTCCAGGTGGACAACACAGGCTGTGCAACGTTTCTCATCGAGATGTCCACTTTTACAAACAGTGATCAGGGAGCGCTGCATAACTCTCTGCTGCTGACAGCGAGTGTGGAGGAGGAAGGAACTGGTAAGTCTCAATGTCATATTTGATCCTTGAAAGCAGAGCAAAACTTTTCATTAAGTTTTGTTTATTTGTGACGTCCAACGTCCAACGTCCAAACTGGTCTCCTTCTTGCAATAACTGGCTCAATGCCAGTCTGGAGTCAGCAGAAACATCAACGTACAGACAGGGGAGGAGATTCAGGCAGACGCAGACACTGACACACATGTTAAAAGGCCCGTAGATGACGATTGAGTAAGATTATTTGGATTTTTTTTTACTTTCTGAACTTTGAGCAGCCACAGACAAGCTAAGCTTTATGGTGCAGCTAATCAAACTGAAAGTGAAACCTGTTGCTCTGAGGAAGTTTTACAGCTGGGAAATAATTTCATTTTATCCTTTTCATTCTGGTTCACACAACATTTTCACATAAAGTTCTTTGTGCAGGTATTTCACATCAAAATCAGAAGACTTTGGAAATTACCTATGCGATTGGGAAGTTTATCTTTATGGACACACCAAAGGTGTTTGTGCAGGGTTCGAACGTGGAGGGGAAAGTAAGTGCAAAGCAACAATAACAGCAATAACATGGACAAATAATAACAAGTGCAATAATTACCTATAATTATGTCAGTGCTCTGTGCAATATCCATAATGAATAATATCTTTATGTCAGTACTTTTGCAATATTCCACACCTATATCATCATGTATATACCACACTTTTTAAGTAGATTGTATATACTTAATGTGCTTTTCTGTTTTATTTTATTTTTATATTTTTATGCTTAGATATCAATTTTGGGGTAAGACACTTATGCTAATACAATACTTTTTATATTTCTAACACTTTTTGAATGGGAGTAACTGTATACTAAAAAAGCAATTTCCCCTAGGGGATCAATAAAGTATTCTGATTCTGAAACAATGAGAAGTTTCTCCTTAGACTCCACATAGTCCTCAAACTGTGTTCTCTCCTCAGATCAAAGCACTTCGTTACGATGATACACCCATTGCTGACATGTCTGTGTACCTGTTCGAGGGTGAGAGGAGGGCGACCCGTAAGCTGCAGGATCTCACCACTAACAGCGAGGGTATCGCCACTTTCAACATCAGCACGGCAGATTTTCATTCAGACCTTGAGCTCAAAGTAAGTACAGTGTGAAACTACATTCCTGTCAAGTGTGTTTAGATTAGATAAACATTTCACCCAAACACTTCTTCAGTTACAAGAAAGAAGTTTGTGAACCCTTTAGGATAAACTAGATTTCTGTATCAGTTGGTCATAAAATGTTTCCTGATCTCTACCTAAGTCATAGCAGAGGACAAAAAGTCTGCTTCAACGAATATAAGAGACTTTTTTTTATCAAAATACTTTGTCATTGCACATACTTCAGAGCAATGAAATTATATTCCAGTTTTATCCCGTCCAACAAACATAAAAAAGACGGTGACATTTCACATGGGGAGGACAGGAGCGGGAGGACTGGAAGTTATGCTGACAGAGGCTTGGCCCTATCCTCACACTCCCCACCTCCTTCTCCTGTGAACTTTGTCACTCAATCAGGACTCTTCAAAGTCCTCGACACAGCAACGGCCATATGTGTGTCAACATCAGATGGCAGAGACAATATTGAGTCTGGGTGGACATGAAGTCCACAGGCTTACACATACACACACACTTGCGCACCCCTCAGTGTCTATGCTACGACACCTTCCCTCCCCGGCACCCTTACTCCTCCCACATGTGCAAGTCGTCAAGTTTTTTTTGTAATGGTTTATTACGTTGCTTATGTCCTTTTTCCTAATCTCACACTTTGCCCCCTTCCAGGAAACCTAGTTTTGTAATTGCCTTTTTTCCCCTCTTCCTCCCTCTTGTTCATCCTTTTTCTCATCTTATGAAACAGGGCTCACACTGGCTGACCCACATTTCTCAGTTCTCCCGCTAATACCACACAAACAATGATGTGTTTTCATGGTTTTTTGTTGAACATCCTGTGTGATGGTATTTGAACCTCAATAAATACTTCTCCAAGAGCCAATTGGAATCAGGGGTCAGCCAACCTTCTGTGCAATCAATGAGACCAGAGTGAAAATGTTGGTTGAAGCTTCTCTGCCCAAAAACGACAAAGCATTGCCTGCTGTGAACCATGTCACGCACCAAGGACCTAAATCAATCAATAAATAATGGCCCAGATCATTCCAAAGGGTTCACATACTTTTCCTTGCAACTGTAAATCGCAATATTTTGGGCTCCTGTTTCTTTCTGTTTATAATTATTTCATGATGATTTTTTTTTTGTTTTTTTGTGTTTTCATTTCTTGATATGGTTGACATGCTCTGATAGCTTCCCTGTCATGTCTCAAGAAATTCCATCTTTTCGTCCTTTATGGTAAAACAAATGGTCAATTCCTTATTATGGTTATCTAATCATACAACCCCACCTCTTAAGAATTGATACCTTCTTTTAGCGCTTGATTCTAGGAAATCAAAGATGACTTGATATCTTGAGTTTTGACTTCCCAATCTAGGCAACCAACAAACCCCAATATGGGTCAGGACACCAGCAACAGACTCCATTCTTTCAAAGTGGAAGGCACAAAGTGTCACTGGCCAAACCTTCTACTCCAAGGACTGAAACACTCAGTACCCTGGAGGTGCAGAAGAAAGATAAAGAACTTGCCTGCGACACAGAGGAAGACATCCACATCAAATATTTTGTCGTTGGGGAATCTCAGGGCACTGCAGACGTTGTGTATCTGGTGAGTAAATTATTGTTTAGTGCAATGTTTGTCAGTGTAGTATTCAATTTACTTTGTCTTTACAACCCTGCAGGTCTTATCTAGAGGAGTCATTGTGATGCAAGGATTCACACAGATTGAAGTCCAGGATGCACCAGGTAGGAGGTCACTGGCTTGGCTGAACTTTGGTTTGAAATCTCTAAAAAACAAAATCCACCAGTATTTGTACTGTGGCTGATAAGAGAAAGTAAAGTGTAAATCATATTTGCAGCATATATCATATTTAAGATAAGATATGATATACTTCATTCATCCCATGGGTGGGTGGGGGGGATTCACAGTCACAGCAGCAATGCAATGCTGGCGATTGGAACAGTAGACGTAGAAACGAATGAATGAATTAGAAAAGTCCATCAGAGACGACAGCTTGTCCATTATTCTCTTGTCAGCCTCTGACTCCACAGAGTCCAGGACTGATCTGGACTTCTTCATCAGTCATGGTAATGACTTCACATCGGCAAACAGCAGATCAAGTGTTGTATTCTCTCTGGTCGGACAGTTAACAAACTGTGATAAATCCAGTCAGTTGGGAGGAGAAGGTGACATGATTGAAGTCTCCTGAGATTATTATGAGCGCCTCAGGATGTTGAGTCTGTACCCTGACAACAGATTCATGGATGACATCACACAGAACTTCAGCTGTTGCTTTTGGTGGAATGTACGCAATGATCATCATTATATGACAGAATTCCTGTGGAAGGTAGTATGGTCTCAAACAAACTTCCAACAGTTTGATGTTTGGACAAACACATCTTCTCTTTGACAGTAATATGAGCAGGGTTACAGCATCTCTGATTTACGAATACAGCCAGTCCTCCACCTTTTATTGTCTCATTAGCATTAACATCTCTGTCTGCATGTATCAGAGTAAAAGATCTGTAGATCCACACAGGAGTCAGAGACGTTTTGATTCAACCAGGTTTCAGTGAAGTACATGAGGCTTCACTCATGGTTTTACTTTCTGTGTCTTCACCAATGTCTCCAGTTCATCACTTTTGTTTGGCAGAGAGTTGACATTTCTCATGATGACTGATGGAAGAAAGGGGAGAAATAGTTGTTGTTAATAATTTATACAATGTTTTTCTGTTTCAGTGACTGAAGGCCAGATTTCCTTTAAGTTGAAGGTATCTCCAGAGATCACCCCAGATGTTCAGGTGGTGGCTTACACCGTCCTTCCCAGTAAGACGGTGATCGCCCACAGTGCTGACTTCACAACTGAGAAATGCTTCAGTAACAAGGTCAGTGTGTGGGCAGATATCGATCCAAAAACACACAGTTGTAACACGTCAAAATTGATTTCTCTTTGTGTCAGGTGTCTGTGGAGTTTTCTCCATCCTCAGCTGTCCCAGGTGAAGAAAACACCCTTCAGGTAACCGCCCGTCCTCACTCTCTGTGTGGTCTGAGCGCTGTCGACCAGAGCGTCCTCATCAAGGAGCCGGGGAAAACTCTGAACGAAGAAAAGGTCAATGCTGGAATCAACTTCAGATGTCTTTTGATATTTTCTTTGGCATCATGGATGTTTGCTCGAACCTTTAAGGCAACCATGAAGTCAAACATAGACAAACAGCCCTAAAGAAACCAAATTTCATTTCCTCACAGTTGTAACTGTCTCTTCCCTATCTCTTTCCAGATATTCAATCTTTTGCCTGTGAGAAAAGTAACTTCAATTCCATATGAAGCTGCAGAGCCTGGCGAGTGTCATGGGTGGAGAGGGAGAAAATCTCTCCTGTATCACCGGGGTCACCACGACACAGATAACACTTACCACACTTTCCGTGTACTTTTATTTCGTTTTTTTTTTCAAAATCTTTGTGTTCTGTTGAATGAATGTAGATCTGAACTTTTTTTATTCCTCTTTGTTCATCTAGAATATAGGCCTGAAGATGGCAACCAATTTGGATATCCAAACACCTCCGTGCATCATGTACAGAGAAAAATCTGGTATTGCGCTTCTCTTGAATTGTCCATACTAACAACACCTCTGGCATTAGACAAGATGAATATTGTTTCTGAAGTATTATTTTAGCTTTTAGTTTTAAATAGGTAGGAAAGCCACAGGTACAGGAAACGTGGGCACAGATTGATGAGTGGCATTCACCAAATTCTAAACTAATCTGGGGAGAAATGTGATGCTTGTACACCATCGTTACAAAGGGGAGCACTTACCTGCTTTTGGATCCAATTCTTCTGTTTTCCCCTCTTGATAAAGAAATCCTGCAAATTTTCTGTGTAGGAATAAATAACTCAATGCAATTGGATGGAACCAGTTGATCTAAAAAAATAAAAATAAAAAGTCAATGTCTCATCATTTGAGTGTACTACCTCCATCTCTTTTACAAATCCAAAACAAGTGGAGAGGAAACTTTTTGCCCACTTTGATGTCAAAAGACCTGTTTGTCAGAAAATGAGTTTGAAATTTGTCGATAATCTTCATTCTCATGTAGACCAACATTTTTGAGAAGCCAACGCCATGATCATATAATGAAACATCAGAATAATCACAACAAAATTTGATCATTTTAACTGTATTTTAAAGCTGGATTTTAAATGAAATGACAATGAAGAATATAAAGTAAATCTGAACTAATTTTCTGACTAACTTGCTGCTTTAAGGACTATGAGTTAATTTTCCCTCCTTCATTTCTCATCTTAAAAAAGCCCAAATCCTTTTAAAGAAGCTGTCAATGAGCAAAGTGAATCATCTTTTATCAGTTGTTGTAATTCATTTCTATAGTATCTACAATGTTAGACAGCGGTAAAAAGGACACACACTGTATTTATCGTGCGTCCTTGTTGTTAGCTGTTGATTCTGTTTGTATTTTGAGGGTCCTCTGTTATGATCTAATGACATTTTTTCTGGTTTCCTGACAGATTCAGAAGATAGAGTGATGTATCTCAGACCAAGTGGGGCTGGTAGGGGTCGTACATTTTCAAGTGGAGCGGTAGAGCCTGCACCCAGAGTGGAGACAGTACGCAGTTTTTTCCCTGAGACTTGGATTTGGGACCTGGTGGAAGTTGGGTAAGTGACATGACAGTAAACCTCATCAAAATATTTTCCTCTTGTGCAAATGATTGTGAAATCAATTTTCTTTGTGTCAAGTGGTTTTGCCGTACTTTGATGGTATTCTCTTTTTCAGACACTTCAACTGTTTGACTGTGTGAACTGGTCAAGTCCATAGGTCTGTGTTTTTCTGTTTTTACTGATCCAGAGCGTCTGGAACTGAAAATGTGACCTACACCGTCCCTGATACCATCACCACCTGGGAGACGGAGGCTTTCTGTTTGTCTTCTCAGGGTTTGGGCTTGGCTCCTCGCAGAGAGCTCACCGTCTTCCAGCCCTTCTTCCTGGAGCTAAGTTTGCCTTACTCCATCATCCGTGGGGAGAACTTTGATCTGAAAGCCACTGTCTTCAACTACCTGACCAGCTGCATCATGGTAACACATGTACTTTGCAATATAAATAAATATGATAAATATAAAACAAGAGCAGGCTGTTGATTATAGCATGGCACTGTACCATAGTGCAGCTCATATTATAATGGAGAAAAATTATGATTGAATATGAAGTGCACCCAACGTCACAGTGGGGAAAAAGGATCAGTGGGTTACCTTTCTCATATATCAGGTCTATACCTTTATTCATGTATTTATTAGTTTATTAACCAATTAATTAGTTGATGATTCAATTAATTTGTTTTTTTTTTCAAAAGACTAAATAGCCTTGTGTTATTTATCTTATGACAGTATGTCATTTCTGTCTCTATATGGTCGCACGTGCTCTTCTCTTCTGCTCTCTGAATCGCCCACAAATTGCATCTGGATCACCCCCTTTTTTGGTTTTTTTCCTTGAAATCCAGTGTGTTGAAAATAGTCCTGTGAATTAACTGAATGTTGGAATCATATTAACATGGACTGATACCGGCTCCAATTTTAGTTCTTGGTCATTAGATCATTATCATGTGTTAAAAGATTGTAATAGTAGCTATTGTGTAGATGAGCACTGGTATGCTGTGAAGACTCCTAAACTTTAGTCCAGCTGAGCTGGATCTAAGCTACAAGTAGCTAGTATTATAGGAATGATAGATCGTTCTGGAAAGAGCTACACAGCTTCACTACACAGTGCAATTTTAACCACTGGGCCTTACTGGCACCCCTCTTTAATCTCCTTGAATGTGTGTTACTTGTTTGCATTTTAAATATCATGTAAAACGCATCCTTCTTCCAAACAGGTCAGTGTGACTCCAGCCCCCTCCTTGGAGTTCACCCTCACCCCTCTCTCTGGTGACCAGTATACATCCTGTTTGTGTGGTAATGAACGCAAGACCCTCAGCTGGATCATGGACCCCTCAGCTTTAGGTCAGGCTCAGGTTTTGTCCCCACTTTTACTTAACCTTGACTTGACCAGTAAGAAGGTTTTGTTTATACTGAAAATATAATCATGAAAACCAACATGGTGTCTCAAAGATTTATTCTGTTTGTTCATTTTACTTTAGGGGTCGTGAATGTGACGGTGACTGCTGAAGCTGTGGGGTCCCACACTTCCTGTAACAATGAGATTGTGAATGTTCCAGAAAGAGGTCGTGTTGATGTGGTCACAAAGTCTCTTATAGTGAAGGTTGGTACCTTTTTAAATATGAAGATGGATGACATGATAGATTTCATCTAGTTCTGCTTTGACATTTCTGGATTCAGAGTCATGGGGAAAGCAAACAAATTGTCAAAGGATCTGCAGGAAAAGCGAATCTAACTGTACAAAATAGGAAAGGGATGTAAAAAGATACCAAAAGAATTGAGGATGCCATTAAGCAGTGTTCAGACTCTAAGAAAAAAAAGAAAGAGGAATTCTGTTGAAACCAAACCACCAGACAGGTAGACCAACAAACATTTCAGCCACAACTGCCAGGAAAATTGTCAGGGATGCAAAGAAAAAACAACAAATAACTTCTGCTGAAGTTCAGGACTCTCAGGATTTACAATGATTTCCTGAAAGGACTCATTTGAGATCATTTTCTCTTCTCTCAGGCTGAAGGAACCGAGGTGACAAAGACTCACAACTGGCTGCTCTGTCCTAAAAGTCAGTGTGGTTTCTGTAAAAGTTTCCTTCGACATTTTCATCCATATCAAGTCAATGTTTCTTTAACATATTTTTCTTTAAGCACTGGGCTCTGTTTTTATTTCTCTTAATGATTTCTTTTCTGTTCACAGATGAGATTTTGAAGGAGGAATTGGACGTACAGCTCCCTGATAATGTGATTGATGGATCTGCCCGTACTCTTGTCTCAGTCCTGGGTAAACTGATGGTTTCATTTTCAGTGACCTAGTGTTGCCTCTAACCAACTTGTTGTATAACTGATGACCTACTCTAGTAAGACAGTGGTAAATCTTAACAAAATCAGGAGGATTTCATTAATGAACAACCTTTAATAACAGCAGAGGTTGCTTTCTTCTCTTTACTTCTCTTGTACAGCATCATAATGTCTCTTACACCTGTAGATGAATCGAGTTGTAAAAGCATGACAGCAACAGGTGAAGATTCTGCAGTTGAGGAATGTTTTCCAAACAAGCTCTGAATGAAATCATGTTTCTGTTCAGGTGACATCCTGGGTCGGGCAATGAAGAACCTGGATGGGCTACTGAAGATGCCGTATGGGTGTGGTGAGCAGAACATGGCGCTTCTGGCCCCTAATATCTACATCCTTCAATACCTGCAAAGCACCCAGCAACTGACCCCAAACATCATGGAGAAGGCAGCAAAATTCCTGACCAGTGGTGTGTATGTGTAGTTTTATACTGGAGAAAAAAAAAACTGCTTTAATGATAAAGATTATCTTTCAGCTGGCAACAAGTTGTTCAACCTCAGCTGATGCAATGAGTAATTTCTCATTTGGTGAACAACCATGGAGAAAGACACATCCTTACCGTCCACACGATGCCTGTCGTAGCTGAAAAGACTGCTGAAAAATAGTTTTGTTTTTGAGACATTAACACTGATGATCATCTCACTGTGATAACATGTATTTATTCTTTTTACACAGGCTACCAGAGACAGCTGAACTACAAACACAGTGATGGTGCTTACAGCGCTTTTGGACAAGGATCTGGAAACAGCTGGTAAGAACATTTCTGAGTCGCATCTGCATTTTTGTCAGTTTTATCTATGCTGTTCAATAATAGTCATCATAGTCAGGGATAAACAGCATCAACTATCCAAAGCCAATCATAATTGATTTTTCACCATGTTATACTGTGTTTCTTGTCTTCAGGCTCACAGCTTTTGTGATGAGATCCTTTGCCAAAGCACAAACCTTTGTCTACATTGACCCAAAAAAGATTCAAGAATCAAAGTCCTGGCTGGAAAGAAACCAACAAGAACAAGGCTGTTTCAGAAAAGTAGGAGAACTTTTGAACAAGAGAATGAAGGTGAGGAGAAACAATTACAGGTGTGTGTTGTAATTTCAAGATCTTACATGTACCAAGGGTTTTTAGAGATCCACTGGTGATACAAACCTGTTTAAAACTTTTTCTCTGCAGGGTGGTGTGTCAGACGAAGTCACTCTCACTGCGTACATCATTGCTGGCTTCCTGGAAATGAACTCCTCTGTTAGTGTGAGTAAACTCTTGGAGACAGCTCAGTCTCTGTTTATTTCTGTTTGAAAGAGGACCGTCAGAATCAAAGCTTGTTCCACGTGTCGACTGAAAACTACTGTAGATGTCAGGAAGATTTTTTATTTATTTATTTTTTAATGTTGACCATGTAACCTTCAAGAATATTTTCTAAGTTCACACATACAGTAAATCTCTCACAGTGTTAGTGTGTCTTACCTCACATGGGAAATAAGATGAATATATGGCTTAAAGTATTCACATATTCAAAACATTGAAAACTCAAAGTGTTCTATAACTGTGTGACATTAGAATCCTGTGGTGAACAACGGCCTGACCTGCCTCAGAGCATCTTTGGGTGACCTCAGCAACACCTACGCCACAGCTCTGCTGGCGTACGTCTTCACTCTGGCAGGAGACATGGAGACCCGAGGACAACTCCTGAGACACCTGGATACAGTTGCTACTCGCACAGGTGGGTCACCTGTTTACAGCTCCTTTGAAGTGTTTCAGGCTGATTGTGAAACTAGACATTTCCCACAGAAATCATGAGGGGGGCTTGGGCGGCCACAGGGCATTTTGGTTTTATTTCATTAGATAATAGTGAACGCTACTCATCCTTCCATTTTGTTTCTGGTGTAAACCACAATCCATACGTCTGTTGTTTAGTTAAACAGAGGTTAAATCACACACTTCCACATTTGTATCATTCTCGCTCAAAAACTGGTCAAACTGAGGTTTCTTTCTTTTTGTGGTTGATTTTAGGAGATTTCATCTACTGGTCTCAGACAGCGACACACACCTCCAGCTCTCTGTCTGTGGAGATCAGCTCTTATGTTCTGCTGGCAGACGAGTCACAGAGAGGAAGACGACTTCTTGACTGCAACTCCACCCGCATTGTCAGATGGCTGACCACCCAGCAGAACTATCGTGGAGGCTTCTCCTCCACACAGGTACACCTCAAACAAAGTGCCCTCAGGACAGAAGATGCAGGAGACTCTTTTATCCTGCTGCTCTGATCATTAAAATAACACTGATTCTGTGAATTATCGTGTCTATTTGCATGTTTTAGGACACAGTGGTGGCTCTTCAGGCTCTGGCTCTTTACTCCACTCATGTGTACAGTCCAGAAGGTTCTAGCACAGTGAGGGTCCAGTCTTCAAGCAGTCAGCTGATGTTTGTCATCAACCAGGACAACAAACTGCTCTACCAGCTCCTCGACGACTTCCTACCCTGTCCTTTCATGCTCGACCTCCACCTTCCTTGAAGTACACGAAGTCAAGTCCACTCAATTGTAAAAGAAACACAGTAAACCCTGCTCCGACAAAGGGTTCCCAACTGGACTCCACCACATCCCATGGGACCTTCTCAGAGGAGTTAGAGCCAACTTGAATCTTTCACAGCTTTTGCTTTAGTCATACACTACCTGGCCAAAAAAAGTCACCCCCTGGATTTAAAAAAGCAAATGCATACAAGCCTCTTCTTGCAGTGCCTACTGTACAAGCCTGTGGGGGCAGTGGTATGATCTGGGGCTGATGCAGTGTCTCAGGTCCAGATTCAACAAAGAATGAGGTCAGATGACTACCTGAATATACTGAATGACCAGGTTATTACATTGATGGAATTTTCTTCCCTGATGGTATGAGCATGTAACAAGATGACAATACCAGGATTCATCAGGCTCAAATTGTGAAAGAGTAGTTCAGGGACCGTGAGACATTTTTTTTTCACCCATAGATTGGCAACCACTTTGCTGTTTACTGTTGGCAAAGAGAAAGAAGTAAAGTTACTTAAAAAAGAGTAGTGCATTACTTTTTTTCCCTAGTAACTGGCCAAACACTGAATGTCCACAGAAGCAGGTCCAGTACCAATTAGTCCCAAAAAAACGGGGAAACTTTAACCCGTAGGGTTGAAGAATGTAGTAACGATATTTGGAAAAAAGGTCTAAAGAGAAGTGATGTTGTAGGGTTGTGGTTGACTACCGTGGTGGGAGTCTCACCTCCAGGTTGGTCTTCAGCTGACACCTCCGAGACGATTGTCCTCCTCCAAATGAGACTTCTGGTCTACACTGTGAGTTTAAACCAGGAGAGCTGGGTCATTTCTGGAGCCCACTCTCATAGTGGGTCACTTTTGTAAATGACCTACTCCGCTAAAGGAAACTTCTCTGGGTTTAAACATAAGGAAAAAAAACATGCTTAATAACAACTAACTACAACAACTCAACTTTTGACTGTAACCTGGGTTTTGTGTCTTGAAACTAGTCAGTAGGGGGAGCACTTAATGATATGGCCTCTCCCTCCTTGATGCTTTCCCCTTGATGCACAAAAGTAAAAGTCCAAGTGATTTTTAACTTCATATCAGCACGAATCAAATGTCTCCTGTCCAATCAGATTGCTTGGTCGTGACTAACACTTGTAGAAAGGCACTTTAAAAGTAACAGTTTTTGGTGTTTTGGGTAAGGAGCAGACAGTGATGCTGTCTTGTAAGTGACTTATTTATTATGTTCAGATACTTTGGTGAGGAGAGTAATACAAACATGGTGATTCTGGATATCAAAATGCTCTCTGGATTTGTCCCAGACCCTGAGTCTTTGAAGAAGGTGAGTTCTTTTACAGTACACATTTTTAAATATTTAATGTCATGAGGAAGGTGATGAAATCTGTCCTGACTGTGGTTTTTCACAGCTTAAAAGTGCTCAGCTGGTGGATCGTGTTGAAGAAAAGAAAGACCATGTTGTGCTGTATCTTGATAAGGTGAGAGAATTAACAGTGAAGGAAAACATTAGGGCACAGATGTCCAGATTTGTCACAGATCATGTCATCTGTTCATCNAACAACACTGATTCTGTGAAATATCGTGTCTATTTGCATGTTTTAGGACACAGTGGTGGCTCTTCAGGCTCTGGCTCTTTACTCCACTCGTGTGTTCAGTCCAGAAGGTTCTAGCACAGTGAGGGTCCAGTCTTCAAGCAGTCAGCTGATGTTTGACATCAACCAGGACAACAAACTGCTCTACCAGGAGGAGCTGCTGAAGGATGGGACAGGAAAGTACGAGCTGGAGGTGGAAGGAACTTCATGTGCTTCAGTTCAGGTGAGTTAACATTTTCTTTGTGTCATTTGGGACGAGGCTGTTTCCCAAGGGTTGACTTGAGGTGGTGTAGGGTACCCTGGAAGAGTCTCCTCAATCAGCCAACTCAAATCTTTCACAGCTTTTGCTTTAGTCATACACTACCTGGCCAAAAAAAGTCACCCCCTGGATTTAAAAAAGCAAATGCATACAAGCCTCTTCTTGCAGTGCCTACTGTACAAGCCTGTGGGGGCAGTGGTATGATCTGGGGCTGATGCAGTGTCTCAGGTCCAGATTCAACAAAGAATGAGGTCAGATGACTACCTGAATATACTGAATGACCAGGTTTTTACATTGATGGAATTTTCTTCCCTGATGGTATGAGCATATAACAAGATGACAATACCAGGATTCATCAGGCTCAAATTGTGAAAGAGTAGTTCAGGGACCGTGGGACATTTTTTTTTCACCCATAGATTGGCCACCACTTTGCTGTTTACTGTTGGCAAAGAGAAAGAAGTAAAGTTACTTAAAAAGAGTAGTGCATTACTTTTTTTCCCAGTAACTGGCCCAACACTGAATGTCCACAGAAGCAGGTCCAGATGGTTAATCAGGTTTTTTTGCCCCTTTGAAACTGGGCATCCCAACTTCTTACATCATTGCTATAAACCTTTTCTCCAGATTTCTCTTCACTACAACATCCCAACACCAACCGATGGCACCACCCTCAGAGTGGAGGTCCAACCAGAAGTCGACTGTGGAGGCACTGCTAACAGGGGGAGGTTTACTCTGAAGACCAGTACACTGTGAGTTTAAACCAGGAGAGCTGGGTCATTTCTGGAGCCCACTCTCATAGTGGGTCACTTTTGTAAATGACCTACTCTGCTAAAGGAAACTTCTCTGGGTTTAAACATAAGGAAAAAACATGCTTGATAACAACTAACTACAACAATTCAACTTTTGAATTTAACCTGGGTTTTGTGTCTTGAAACTAGTCAGTAGGGGGAGAACTTAATTATATGCTCTCTCCATCCTTGATGCTTTCCCCTTGATGCACAAAAGTAAAAGTCCAAGTGATTTTAAACTTCATATCAGCACTAATCAAATGTCTCCTGTCCAATCAGATTGCTTGGTCGTGACTAACACTTGTAGAAAGGCACTTTAAAAGTAACAGTTTTTGGTGTTTTGGGTAAGGAGCAGACAGTGATATTGTCTTGTAAGTGACTTATTTATTATGTTCAGATACTTTGGTGAGGAGAGTAATACAAACATGGTGATTCTGGATATCAAAATGCTCTCTGGATTTGTCCCAGACCCTGAGTCTTTGAAGAAGGTGAGTTCTTTTACAGTACACATTTTTAAATATTTAATGTCATGAGGAAGGTGATGAAATCTGTCCTGACTGTGGTTTTTCACAGCTTAAAAGTGCTCAGCTGGTGGATCGTGTTGAAGAAAAGAAAGACCATGTTGTGCTGTATCTTGATAAGGTGAGAGAATTAACGGTGAAGGAAAACGATAGGGCACAGATTTCCAGATTTGTCACAGATCATGTCATCTGTTCATCATGTCTTCCACCAGTTGCCCAAGGATAAACTCATCAATCATGAGTTGGAGCTCATACAGGAGCTGCCAGTGCAGAACCTGAAACCAGCTGTGGTCCATGTCTACGACTACTACCAGCCAAGTAAATCACATATTCTGACTTTCACAAAGTGTAAGAGCTCACAGTGCAGCCAATACTGGAAATGCTAACAGCTCATCTCCACAATTGGACACAAAACAAGAGAGAACTGAATAGAGATAGCAAACATCTCAACATATCCTCCATTCCCAGTGAATCTGACTGTGGTCAACAGAAAACTGCACCATTTTATTTGTTTATTTTCTCTTCAATATCTTATTTCTCCCTTTTCCTTTCAGGTGACCAGGCTGAGACTCAGTACATCTACCCCTGTGCAGGTAACCATCTTTGAGAGGGGACTTCTTTACCAAAATCCTTAATAAAACTCCCGGGTTATAGTACAGTGATTTAAGTAGAGAACCCAATTCTGATGAGTTGAGACCTTGTGTAAAACAGAATACAATGATTTGCTCTTCAACCTATATTCAAAAAAGTCTGCGTGGCTCATGTATTTTTTCTCATCATTTGCAGCTTGAACACCTGTGTTGTCTTGATGGTAGCAGAAGGATCCTAAATAAAGCTACATTTTTTCTCAATTATATGCCTCCTTGTGTTCAATTGTCATATTACTACTACTATTATTGTTTCTTTCAACGGTGAACTCATTGAAATATTTCACAGATTTTTGTAAGCTTTAGGGCAATGAGAAGGTAGTAGAGCTGGTGGAGTCAGGCCTACGGCAGAAGACACTGCTAGGGGTCTTGGCAACAGGAAGAGCAGGTCTGGAGAAAGGAGAAAGGTAGTCTACTCCAGGAAGAGGCTCGAGCAGGTGAGGAGGAGCAGGGAGCAGGGCTGTGGGACTCCAGCAGCAAAGAGCAAGGACAAGGTGAGAGAGCACAAAGTCACCCGGTCAAACATCATGTAGGCAGACATCCACCACGTCTGGTTCCTTGTACAGGCAGTCTACAATCCCCCCCTGAGCCCGGTAAGCCTCCATTGGCCCTTTTCCACTGACCCGTCTTAGCCCTTCTCTTCTCAAATCTACTCGCCTCTACTCGGTTTGTGTTGCGTTTCCACAGGTGTAGTACGAAGCGTCAGACGCCAGTTTTTAGTACCTGCTCCACCCTGGTTCCAAGGGAGTAAAGCCTATACTAAAAGGTGACGCCATTGCACATGTTTCGGCATCAGATGTTCAAAACTGGGAGGGTGAGTGTGTTATCTGTCTTCATGAATGTGTTTGTGTAAGAGCGAAGAGCGCGTTTTGGCCCCGTGCCACTGAGGGTGACGCAACTTTGATTTGTGAGATTGGAGTTTCAGATCAGGAGCAAGAATGCTGTATTTTATTTTGAAATGACCAGATGCTTTGCTTGTGTCTGTTTTCCTGTTTGGCAAGACCTGCTCTGCACAAATTGACACATTTCTGTAGCGTACTGTGACAAAAATAGACTCGCAGTCTGACGGCCTCTGCCTTTAGTTCTTGGAAAGTATCTAACAACTCCTCCTTTCTTCTTTTATCCAGAGATGCCTATCAGGCAGGAGTGGAAGTAATTAACTACAAATACTCAGGTTACTGTATTTAAGTAGTTTTTGGGGTACTTGTACTTTTATGAGTAGATTTTCAAGTCTGTACTTTTACTTGTCCTTAAGTAATCATTATGCCATGTAATCTACTTAGTTACTTTTAAAATCATACTTGAATACTGAGTAAAATTTTCATTAATATCTGGACCTTTTATCTGCATTTTTGTAGCCAGTAAGGTGATTTGATAGAAAACAAGCCAATGAAAACCAGGACATATGGATGAAAAACAAAACAAAACAAAAAAATGTTAATGATAGATCACTTATTTGTTTTTGTGTTAAGAATTTAACCAGTTAAAAATGTATTCATGGATATTCTATCAATCGTCGTGGCAGCAACTGCACCTCATTTAATTTTTTTTTTTTTTTTGTCTGCCTGAGACCTTTGTTGAATAAGGAAAACTTAAAAACTTAAAATGAAAAGAAAAAGACAAAAATCAACCAATGAAAATGAGCGAAAAACACTTGTTTTCTGTCTTATTAGTTATTAATGATAATTGATTGTTAGCATTTCAACTATTGGTAAAGCAAAACACAAAATTCAGAGCCCTATCTGGAGAGGTGACAGTGACATCACCAATTAAAAGTAACTAATAATCTGAGTAGTTTTTCTGACGAATACTCTGTACTTTTACTCGAGTATTTTTCTAACACCAGTACTTTTATTGTGATTTAGTAATATTTTAGCAATGTAACAGTACTTGTACTTGAGTACAGATTTTCAGTACTCTTTCCACCACTTGTGTCAGTGCATCCAGGAGATGTTTCTTATTTGTTAAGTGTTTGGTTCCAAGTCCTGTTTGTTGTGTTTGGTGAGTTCAAAGTTCTTCGTTCCAGATCAACATGATCGTTTCTCCTCTCTGTTAAGTGCTTAATGCTGTTTCCAGACAAAGATGAATGAAATTTGTGAATGTCTGTGTGTGTCATAGTTATGTGAAGTCAATTATTCTGCATTTGCAAGCATTTTTTAGATTCCTTCATGAAACATTTCTGCTAAGTGTCAGGATCCTGAATTAAAGTTTTCTTGTTCTGTGTATTTTCTGTTTTGAGTTAGGGTTCTTGGGTTTTGTTTCACGTCTCTCGTGTTTTTTTTCCCTTTGTGTTTTGTGTTCTGGTTTATTGGTTATTCTTGGGTTTCCCTCCTGTGTGATTGCCCCTCATGTGTTTCACCTGTGTCTTGTGCCACACCTGGGTTTGATTGGTCCTTGTCTATTTAATTCCTGTCTTCAGTTCAGTCTGTCGGTTCATTGTAATGTCAACCCATGCTTGCGTCCCCTGCGTCTACCTGGGTTTGTTTTTCCTTTTGCTGTTTTTGGATTTCTTCGAGGTTAGGTTTTTGGAGTTTTTTGGGTTTTCCTTGTTGTATTTTTTGAGTTTGGTTAAAATAAAGACTTTTTTTTCTTCTGCTTTTAAGTCTACACCTGTTTTCCACCACCCTGCCTGACAAAGAGAGGGCATCATTCCCTCCAAATTCAACCATGGATACAATAAGAAGCAGATCTTGAAACTGGAACCTATTACAGTGTTGTAGAAATCTCTGAATCTGTTTGTAAACTACTGTCCATTAACAAAAAGAAGAAAAAAATCAATCAATTAAAACAAAAAAATTCTGAGATTTTCCAGGCCTGAAATTCACTCCAATGGGGCACATCTAAAGACAGCAAGCAAATGCCAGAGAGAACAACTTTACTCAATTCCTGCAGCTTCCAGAGCACTCAGGACAACAACTTACAAAGACTAGAAAATAGTTGTATATATGTGTATCACATTATTTTAACTTTATTTTGAAAAGTTGACATAAAGAAGGTTTTTTTTTCCTGACAGTAAATGATTGACTCAGAGGTAACCCAGACATGACAGGCAGAATAATGAGTCATGAATCAAAGGTATGTTGATTTCTGGTGGTTTATTTAACGTAGTCTGCCTCTTGGACTCGTCGCAGTTCACCATGGATCGTCCTGGGGTTCAGATGTGGACATGGACACTGTTTGTTTGCCTGAGTTGGATGTGTGTGGATCAAGCCGTCGCAGAACCGTGAGTTCACAACATTTTGATTTAATGATAATAAATCTAATGGAAATTTGAAATATTTGCTTGGTAAGCGAAGTTAAAGTAACTCCACAATAATTTTTCTAGCGCTTGTAGGGTAAAGTCTTGAACACAAGATCTGTGTGTGTGTGTGTGTGTAGACACTACATGGTCGCCATTCCCGCAGTCATCGAAGGCAGAGCTAAAACAACTTTTTGTGCAAGTCTCCTGAAGCCCAACGAGACTCTGGCCATGACCGTCACTTTAAGATCCAACGATCAAAATTTCACCCTGATGGAGAAGACGGCCAATTTCGAGTTTCACATCTGCAGCAACTTTCAGGTCAGCTCATTCAATTAGCTTATTTTCCAAATAGAACTACTCAGGAATAATTTAAAGCAGCCCTTATTTTAGACTCAGTAAAGCATAATTCATACAACACGCTTAAACATGGTTTAGGTTAAGTACAGTCAGTTTTTCCTGTGAAAAAAAAGTT
>RPOG01005976.1:0-27435 GCA_008086565.1 Thalassoma bifasciatum
CCGCCGGCCTCCTCGGGGCTTATCTGTCCTGCAGCAGCTTGAGGGCGCGCTCGATGTTCATGCGGTGGCCCACCCTGGTCACGCCCAGGTCGATCAGGTCCTCTTTCTGCAGCGAGGGCAGGTGCGCGCCCTCGATCTCGTTGTCCAGGAAGGCGTCCCTGTGCTCGCCCAGGTTCAGGCTCTCCAGCCAGTCGGCCACATCGTGTTTGTTCCACAGCTCCATGGGTTTGGAGGCGAAGGGCTTCCCCGAGGCCGCCACCGCCTGCATCAGCGTGAGCGGCGACGGGGAGCGCGAGCTGCCGCTGCCGCCGCACGAGGAGCTCAAGCTGTAGCCGCCGCCGCTGCCCATGGGCGGGGTGGGCAGGCCGAAGACGTCGGTGAGGGTGGGCGACACCGAGGGAGGCAGCGAGGAGCAGGGGGTGAGGGAGGAGGCGGAGTCTGGGGGGCTGCAGGGGTGAGTCTGAGACGGGAGGCTGCTGGGGGGCGTGGAGGTGAGGGCGGCGGCGGCGTTGTTACGCATTCCTGAGTCGTCGGTCGGAGGCCTGAGGGAGACAGAGAGCAGACGGGGGGTTAACCAAAAAATAAACAAATATTTATCACAACTTTTGAGGATTTAAAGTCACTGGAGAAGCTCGTTACACATCAACAACAAACTTTAACGGCAGACGCTTGATTCTGATTGGTTAAAACCTGGATTAGAGCTGGGCAATTAATCCCAAATTAGATTAAATCTCAATATGTCCTGTTGCAATATTCTAATCACAGACAGTGAAATATTTCTATATCCTGAAATGTGTGAAAATATCAGCTACAGTTTTTGCAGCAGATGTTTTCTGTTCTACACCAGAGTTACTCAACCAAAGAGACAAACTGTTCAAAACCTTTACAAAAGAAACTATACAAGTGGAGAAAAGAGGCAAAAACAGCAAAGAGTAGGAATAAAACTTAGTTTGAGGTAGTAAAAACTGTCAAAAAACAACAAAAATTGGCTTTTAAACTGGAATTTAAAACTGGACATACTCAAAAAGGAGCAAAGAAATGGTTCAAAAGTGGAAAAAAAGAGTGAAAAGTGAATAAGATTTTTTCCCAAGCTCTCTTACTCCCTCTGACCCCCTGATCTTTACCATTTATTGCATTGTTTGTTGTTTTTAGGCCTATTTTAATGCACTTTTTATTCTTTGTAAGGTGACCTTGAATGCCATGAAGGGCGCCCTTAAATAAAATGTATTATTATTATTATTATTATCATAAAATGGTCAGAAAACAACAATTAGAAAGAAAATTTCAGAAAGTAGCAAAAATGATGAAAAAAGTGACAAAAAACAGTGACAAAGTGGTAAAAATGGCTAAAGTCAACAAAAATGGCAAGAAAAGTTGGAATAAAACTTGGAAAAAGTTCAGTTTGTCACAAAAAATGCAAAAATTAATGACTAAAATGGACAAAAAGCAACAAAAATTACCAAGAAAAATGTTCCCAAAGTGGTAAGAAAGAAGTAAAAAGTGGTTTAAATGTGTAAAAATCAGTCCCAGTTGTAGTGGTAGTGTGTTGTTATTGTTGTTGTGCTGTAATTAATGAAACTGTTCATGTTCTACAATGAGTTTGTTTAAAAACAGAGAAGATGGGAAACTAGAAATAATTGCACAAAAAAAATCGCAATTGCAAAGAAGGGGACAATAATAATCACAATTAGATTATTAAACAAATCTTTCAGCCCGAGTTAAAACCCTGGAATGATGATGGTCACGTCTTGACAGTGATGTTTCCAGAAAAAAAAACCTTCCAACAAATAAGATAAAATAAAATAAACACTGACAGACAATTAATCAAGTTTTTGGAAACAAATGGACAAAGAGTTGACTCCGACAACAAACCGTCTTTTAGTAAAACCATCGTTCACCTGCAGAGTCGATTTTAGTTTTCAAAATATTAAAATGATCAAACACAGATTCATGCTATCACTGCAATGCTGCTAAATGAACAGTAGGTGGCACCAGAGGAAAGACTTTCACTTTTCAGACCTCAGTAGAGCAGAGACTGTTTACATACTTATTTATTTGATATTCTTACAATAACTTGAGGTTAAAGTTTAAATAAATAAATTTACAGATGTGTCCAAACTGATCAGAACACTTTATTAATTTAACAGGTTTCAGTTGTTTTTGTTGAATTGGAATAAGGTGAAAATATTCTTAAAACCTATAAGTGAACCCCCTAGCTGACTTCCTGGGAAAACACCCAAAGATCCTCTTTGACCATTCATCTGATAGTTTTGACTTTTTATCTCAAAAATGTATTTATTTTCTTGTTGTTTTATATTTTTTCTCAATATTTCTACTACTTATCCAAGAAATTTGACCTTTTTTTCTCATAACTTTTGAATTTTTTCACATAACTTTAACTATTCATTGCCAAAATTTAAACTTCAATCACAAAAATTTAACTTTTTCCTGATTTTTTTAACCTTTTACCTAATAATTCTGACTCCTTATCCCCAAAATATTTTTTTTCTAGTTATTTGACATTTTTCTCCAAATCTCAACTTATTATCTGAGAATTTTGACTTTTTTTTTATCTCATAAATTTGTCTTCAAGCTCAAAATTTAGAATATATTTCATATGACTTTGACCATTTCCAGCAGCTAAAACTCTAGAAAATTTAAAAAGAGGCTTTGTTTTCTTTCATTTCATTTCCCCCAATATACAGTAATACATATTGAGAACAAAAACTTAAAATTTTAACTTTGTGTCCCAAACTTTTGACTCTAGTCACAGAAATTAAACCTTTTTTCTGATTTTTTTTAACCTTTTGTCTAAAAATTCTGACTTTTTATCTGCAAAATATTAGTGTTTTTTTTTAATTATTTGACATTTTTCTTAACATCTCAAGTTCTTGTCAAAGGATTTTGATTTTTTCATTTCATAACTTTATCTTCAAGCTAAAATTTTTGACATTTTTTTTGAAAAACTTTAATTATTTCTCTCCAAAAAATTTCCCTATTTCATCCCAAACTTTTGACTTTAATCTCAAAAATTCAACTTTTTCTCTTATCTGTTTTAACCTTTTGCTTAATAATTCTGACTTTTAATCTCCAAATTATTTATCCACCCCCTTTTTTTTTTTTTTTTTTAACTCTGCTTCTCCCTTTCCTTCTGTTCATGTTCAATTATCTTTGTTCTTCAATTGATTCTAAAAACTTTGTTAAAATGTTTAAATATAATGGTAAATATAAAAATGGAATCCATATAACAGAAAATTGTAAAAGGAGACATGAATGTATATTTAAAATGTATGCAATTTTTTTTTCACAATAAAACATATTTGACATTAACATCTCCAAAAACCAACATCAGTATTTAAAAGTGAACTAAAAGTCTTTATTTAGAGGAGAAGTGCAGAAAAACTGCTGCAGAATTTGATTTTAAATCTCAGTTATTCTTGGACCAAATCGAGCTCCACAGGTTGTTTTTTTTTGCTCTAATGTTTCAAAGATTTAAACCTGAGGCTGCTTGTTAATAACCGATAATAATTTCAGATGAAGTAACAGTTGAAGACAAAGTGAGCACAGAGTGAGTTCAGATCTCAGGTTGGTACAAAGACTCTGCTTCACGCTGAGCTTCCTGCAGCTTCAGGACTCCTGCGGCCGCTAATGGAGGAGCGTGAGCGGCCGCATGTGGAGGGAAGGTTATTCACGCTCACCTTTTTACAGACGCCACAGAAACTACACACGGAAACGACTCTGGACGGTTGCATCATCGGCTGGAGGAAAGTTTACTCCAGGAAGAAAAAAGTTTGGGACGACTGGGTCAAAAACAAGTTTAGAAACTGTTGCTGCGAGGGGTAAAAACCTGGAGGGCGTCGTTATTTTACCTCTTAACAACTTATATAAGATTCATAGAACATAGTCTAAGAATAAATAGTCAAACATCTGAGCCTTTTACCGCAAAATCTTTCATTTTTCACATTTGAGTCAACAACAAAAATATTCTGACCTTTTATCTCAAAATTTTTCTCAACATTTAGACTTTTTGTCCAAATATTTGGACCCTTTGTCTCAGAGTTATGACTTTTTTTTTTTCACAATTTAGATGTTTTATCTCAGGATTTTGACGTATATTCTCAAAAGTTACAGTTTTTGTTTCAATATTTTGACCTTTAACTCATAGTTTTGTACCGAGAAAATTCAACTTTTTATCTGAATATGTGTCCCCCTATCTTGTCATTTTGACTTTTACCCCCTCCCCTAACCCCCCCCCCCCAACTTTTTATCTTACTAATCAACTTTTATTTTAGAATTTTGCCTCTTCAACCCAAAAATTTGACCTTGTAGTTAAATATTTGGACCCTTTGTCTCAGAGTTTGACTTTTAGTGTCAGAAAAACGACTTTTTATCCCAGAATTTTGACTTTCTAATTCAGAAATATAATTTTTATCTCAACATTTTGAACTTTTGTCTCAGAATTTTGACCTTTTTTTAATAAAATTTTTTTTTTTTTTTTAAATCTCAATATTTGGACCCTTTATCTCAGAAATATGCCATTTGACCTCAAAGACTTTTATGTTGTAGCTCAATATTAAGACCCTTTGTCTCAGAGTAATGACTTTTTGTCTAAAAAAATCCAACTTTTTATATTACTAACTCACATTTATTTTAGAATTTTGCCTTCTCAACCCAAAAATTTGACCTTGTAGTTAAATATTTGGACCCTTTGTCTCAGAGTTTGACTTTTAGTGTCAGAAAAAAAGACTTTTTATCCCAGAATTTTGACTTTCTAATTCAGAAATATAATTTTTAATCTCAACATTTTGAACTTTTGTCTCAGAATTTTGACCTTATTTGATCAAAAATTTAATTTTCTTTATTTTTATCTCAATATTTGGACCCTTTATCTCAGAAATATGCCATTTAATCTCAAAGACTTTTATGTTGTTGCTCAATATTTAGACCTTTTGTCTCAGAGTTATCACTTTTTATCTAAAAAAATCCAACTTTTTATATTACTAACTCACATTTATTTTAGAATTTTGCCTTTTCATCTAAAAATTTTGACATTGTAGTTCAATATTTGGACCCTTTGTCTTAGAGTTTGACTTTTAGTGTAACAAAAATGACTTTTTGTCACATATTTTCGACTTTCTTATTCAGAAATTCAATTTTTTAATTTCAACATTTTCAACTTTTGTCTCAGAATTTTGACCTTTTTTGATCAAAAGTTCAAACTTTTATCTCAATATTTGGACCTTTTATCTCAGAAATATGCCATTTGATCTCAAAGATTTTTATGTTGTTGCTCAATATTAAGACCCTTTGTCTCAGAGTTATGACTTTTTATCTAAAAAAATCCAACTTTTTCATTCACAGCTTTTCCACGAAGCCAGCTGTAGCCATTTAGATCATTGACGAGACCTTTTATACACGTGCATCTTTAGTCACATTCATGTGTGCAACAAAAGAGGAACAATCCCTGACTGTGAACTACAATTTCATGATTTTTGTTATGATTTTTTTCATCTCATAACTTTATCTTCAAGCTAAAAATTTTGACATTTTTTTGAAAAACTTTGACTATTTCTCTCCAAAAAATTTCCCTATTTCATCCCAAACTTTTGACTTTAATCTCAAAAATTCAACTTTTTCTCTTATCTTTTTGAACCTTTCGCATAATAATTCTGACTTTTAACCTCCAAAACAGTAGTTGTTTCTTGTTATTTGACATTTTTCTCAACACCTCAACCTTTTATCTCATAATTCTGATTTTTTTCATCTCATAACTTTGTCTTTAAGCTCAAAATTTTGACAATTTTTCACATAACTTTGACTATTTCTCTAAGAAAATATCGCTATTTATCCGAAACTTTTGACTTTTATCACAAAAATTCAACTTGTTTTTACCTTTTATCTCATCATTCTGACTTTCTATCTCCAAAAATTATTTTTTTTCTTATTTGACATTTTTCTCAGCATCTCAACTTTTTTATCTAGTAGTTCTGATTTTTTTAATCTTTAAGCTCAAAATTTTGACTTTTCCTTCTTAAAGTGTTGCCCTTTTATTGCAGAACTTTATCTTTTTATCACAAAATTTCAATTACTACTCAGAAATTTGACATAATTTAGGTCAAAAAAATTCCTATCACTGGTCATGTCACCCTACCACAACACATCCGAGCCTGTCCAAACCCATCCACATTCAAAACCCTCCTCAAAACTCATCTTTTTAAAAGTGTTTTTAATGTCTAATTGCTTTTAAATGTATTCCATGTTTTTTTTTTTGTCTTGTTTTCATTTTTATAGGTTATTATTTTTGTTATTATTACTGTGTTGTTTTAATTGATGTTTTTAATTCTGTAAAGCATCTTTGAGTATCTAGAAAAGCGCTCTATAAATAAAATGTATTATTATTATTATTATTATCATGTTCTGATGAGGAGAGGGGTGCTTATTTAGTTTGTCAGAAAAAGTGCATTTCTGCTTCAGCATTTTCTTTAAATCACTTTAAAACCGATGAATTTTGACCTCATGGATCTACAGGTATAAGCTCTGAAACACAGCATGGAAAATAGATCAGAATAAGGTTTGAGGTGAGAGGTTTAGAGAAACTCTGAGCTTTGAGACTTTACACAGCAAACAGAAACACACACACACACACACACACACACACACACACACACACACACACACACGTGCAATATAAACACAGCGTCCTTCAGCTTCCCCCCACAGGTCCTGCTCCTTGTTGATTTTTTATTATTTGACATTTTTCTTAACATCTCAAGTTTTTGTGAAAGGATTTTGATTTTTTCATCTCATAACTTTATCTTCAAGTTTTTTTTTTAAAACTTTGACTATTTCTCTCCAAAAAATTTCCCTATTTCATCCCAAACTTTTGACTTTAACCTCAAAAATTCAACTTTTTCTCTTATCTTTTTGAACCTTTTGCTTAATAAAATCTCCAAAACAGTAGTTATTTCTTGTCATTTGACATTTTTCTCAACACCTCAACCTTTTATCTCATAATTCTGTTTTTTTCATCTCATAACTTTGTCTTTAAGCTCAAAAGTTTGACAATTTTCACATAACTTTGACTATTTCTCTCAGAAAATATCGCTATTTATCCAAAACTTTTGACTTTTTTTTCATCATTCTGACTTTCTATCTCCAAAAATTATTTTTTGTCTTATTTGACATTTTTCTCAGTATCTCAACTTTTTACCAATGAGTTCTGATTTTTTTTATCTTTACGCTCAAAATTTTGACTTTTTTTTCTTAAAATGTTGCCCTTTTATCGCAGAACTTTAATTTTTTATCACAAAATTTGAATTACTACTCAGAAATTTGACATAATTTAGGTAAAAAAAATTCCCATAACTGGTCATGGTCTGATGAGGAGAGGGGTACGTATTTAGTTTGTCAGAAAAAGTGCATTTCTGCTTCAGCATTTTCTTTAAATCACTTTAAAACCGATGAATTTTGACCTCATGGATCTACAGGTATAAGCTCTGAAACACAGCATGGAAAATAGACCAGAATAAGGTTTGAGGTGAGAGGTTTAGAAAAACTCTGAGCTTTGAGACTTTACACAGCAAACAGAAACACACACACACACACACACACACACACACACACACGTGCAGTATAAACACAGCGTCCTTCAGCTTCCCCCCACAGGTCCTGCTCCTTGTTGATCTCTATCCTGGTTAAATAATTCAGCCTCAATAAACCAACTTCACATTTTTATCAGCGTCAGAGGAGGAAAAATCGACCTCCAGACTCTCGGATGCACTTTTCCGCTCCGTGTAGCCGAGATTCGTCTCTTTGTGCGGGAACATATGGAGCAGCCTGAGGGGAAGCGAAGGGGACAAAAGAAGGGTCGTCCTGCCAAAGAGGAAGTGGGCCGTCGATAAAACGCTGCCTCCATTAAAGAGAGGAGAGAAACTTACGATCTTCACTTTCAACAGCGACTTCTCCGCACGATGAGAGGATGAGAGGATGAGACAGAGACAACGTTAGACAAAATACAAACAATAAACACACACATGGAGTCAAATGAAACAGAAAAACATCAACAGTTGAGAAAGAATGTGTGAAAAAATGAAACATGAGACGATTTGATGTCACACACAAACACACACACACACTGCATCCATGACACACTTTCATCAGGATGATTTTTAAAGGTAGGTAACCCAGTTTTTTCAGGTTTTAGAAAAGAGGTTGCTCCATTAATCATTTCTGATGCTCATCATTTTAAAAAGTGACCATATTCTAAAAACCTAAAAAGAAAGAAAAACTGCAAAAATACACAAAGATCTTCAAAGATGCTTCATAACACAAACATTTATTTAAAACACTCCTTTTCTGTTTGACCTGAACATTTTCTAGATTAAAGACTAAACTAATCTACAGAAGCCCATTAAAGCCAGTTAAGTTACTAAAATTGAAAAACTGGCTTTGTTTTGATTCCTTCTCCTCTCAAAAGTTCAAATGTTTGTCTCAAAATTTCCTCCTTACATCCCAAAATTTTGATAATTTTCTCATAACTTTCTCTTTTTTTATCTCAAGCATTAAACATTTTATCCAAAAGTTTTAACTTTTTTATCCCAAAATCTTGACTTAAATGTCAAAAATTCAACTTTTTATCTCAAAATTTTGACCTGTTATCTCAGTTTTTTTTACTTTTAATCTGCAAAACAACTTTGTACCTCAATATTTTGAACTTTTGTCCAAGAATTATGACTTCCTATCTCAAAAATTCCACTTTCTTTCTCAATGTTTTGTCCTTTTATCTCAGAATTATCCCATTCAATATCAAAATCTAAACTTATTAGCTCAATTTTTTTACCTTTGTATCTCCAAATGTAACTTTTTATCTCAATATTTCAACTTTTTACCCCCAAATTTGGACCTTTAGTCAAACTTTTTTCACGCTAAATCTCAGATATTAAACTTTTTTTTTCAGAATTTTGAACTTTTATATTAAAAAAGATTAACTTTTATTCCTGACATTTTTACCTTTTGTCTCACAATTGTGACCTTTCATCTAAAATAATCCAACTGTTTTTCTCAATATTTTGTATCTTTACCTCAGAATTTTGCCTTTTTATATCAAACATTCAACTTCGTAGTTCAATATTTAGTAAAGATGTGACTGTGACTCAGAAATTCGACTTTGTATTCCAAAATTTTCACTTTTAGTCCCGAAATCTTGGCTTAAATCTCAGAAACTTTGACTTTAATGTGAAAAACTTTGACTGTAATCCCAATACTTTGACCTTTTATCCCAAAATCTTGACTTAAATGTCAAAAATTCAACTTTTTATCTCAAAATTTTAACCTGTTATATTGGTTTTTTTTGCTTTTAATCTATAAAACAACTTTGTACCTCAACATTTTGAACTTATATAAAAGAATTTTGACTTCCTATCTCAAAAATTCCACTTTCTTTCTCAATGTTTTGTCCTTTTATCTCAGAATTTTCCCCTTCAATATCAAAATCTAAACTTAGTAGCTCAATATTTTGACCTTTGTATCTCCAAATGTAACTTTTTATCTCAATATTTCAACTTTTTATGCCCAAATTTGGACCTTTAGTCAAAATCAGACAATAATTTAACTTCATAGGTAGATATTTTAACCTTTCAAGTCATGGTTTTGACCTTTAATCTAAATATTTTCATCTTTTATCTCACAAGTTTGACCTTTCATCTAAAACATTCAATGTTTTATCTCCATATTTTCAACTTTCTTTACAAAATTTTGACCTTTTATCTAAAAAATTAAACTGTTTTTCTCAATATTTTGTCCCTTTATCTAAGAATTTTGCCGTGATATATCAAACATTCAACTTAGTAGCTCAATATTTTGTTAAGATGTGACTTTGACTCAAAAATTTGACTTTTATCCCAAAATCTTGGCTTTAATGTCAAAAATTCAACTTTTTACCTCAAAATTTTGACCTGTAATCTCTGTTTTTTAAACTTTTAATCTGTTATCTCGGAATTATTTTTCAGAATTTTGACCAAACATTTAACTTAGTAGCTCAATATTTTAATTTGACTATGTATCCCAAAATTTTCACTTTTTACTCCAAAATCTTGGCTTAAATCCCAGAAACTTTGACTTTAATGTCAAAAATTTTGACTGTAATCCCAATACTTTGACCTTTTATCTCAAAAATCCAACTGTTTATCTCAATATTTTGTCCTTTTATCTCAGAATTTTGCCTTTTTTTTTATCAAACATTCAACTTAGTAGCTCAATATTTTGTTAAAATGTGACTTTGACTCAAAAATGTGACTTTTTATCCCAACATTTTCACTTTTTACTCCAAAATCTTGGCTTAAATCCCAGAAACTTTGACTTTAATGTCAAAAACTTTGAGTGTAATCCCAATACTTTGACGTTTTATCTCAAAATTATGACTTAATATGAGCCAATAACATTTCTCAACACTGCAAACAGAGTTTCATGTTTTCCTGTTAAACATCTCGAGTTCAAGTTGGTGAATAATCAGGATAATGTCAGTAAATCTGTGCATCTTTGATTTTTTACAAATATAAATGGTTTGTTGAACAAGCTGAGAAAACTCAAAACATTTGGGGGAAAATATAAAATCCCTGGCCATAATTTTATGACCAAAAAGAAGGAAAGGTGGTCAGTCTTCAGCTGCTGTGATAAGAAAACAAACATCTTTGCTTTATTTTTAAAGCAATTTAAACTCATTTATTATTCACTGTCTGCATTTATCACTCTGTTTCATCCCTGTTCTTCATCCTCTGTGTTTAACGTACAGGACGAAAACCTGCCTGAATTATTCAACTTTATAAAAAGCTCCTTAAAAACATCCTTCTCTCTTTCTCCATATTTCTGTCTTTCTGCACAAACTCATCTTCTGCTCCACAACAATTAAACTTCATTTTTATGCAAAAACAAAAGCGAGCGGACAGCTGAGCTCTGACTCCAACAAAAGCACAGATGCTTCAAAAACACTTAACCTGACACGTCGAGTACGTTTCTCGTTGCTCTTCAGCTACTTTATCATCTATTAATCACTTTTTATCAGAGCAGAGAGAAGCTGATGTAAAACTATGAAACACAAACTGTCGGACTAATTAGCACGGCGCCTCGTTTAGCTTCTCTGACCTTATTAACGTTTTTAACAGCTACGGAAAGTCACATGGTACAAAAGAGGGCAAAGCTAAGGTGATGTGAGTTCAGATTATGATGTGAGAATGTGAAAAAACACGTTAGACCACACAAGATGAGATTTAAGAGATAAAATGGAGCAGAAAAAAAGTTCAGATGCTGGATAAAAATGTTGTTTGCAGGTCATAAAAGACTGGAAAACAAAATCCAGATCCTGATTCTGCCACAAAAACCTCCTGACACATTTTCCACATATCGCCCCCTAGTGGAGAAGATTTTCCTTTGGTCAGATGTTTACACACAGGGATGGGAATTGATAGGATTTTATTGATACCAAAGCCCTTATCAATTCTCTTATCAATCCATCCTGTGAATTTTCTGTGTGAAAAGTTGAAATTCTGTTTTAAAGTCAAATGGCCCTTTTCCACTGACTCGTCTCAGCTCTACTCTACTCGCCTCTACTCGGTTTGTGTTGCGTTTCCATTAGCGCGGTACTACGCGGCAGACGCCAGTTTTTAGTACCTACTCTACCCTGGTTCTAAGAGAGTAAAGCCGATACTAAAAGGTGACGTGGACGGACTGCCGGTCACTCATTGGTCAGAGAATGTCGTCTCTGCAGCTTCTGACTCTGAACAAATCACTTACAAGAGGCAAAGGAATAAGTCAGCGACGGGTTTTTAATGACATTTAAACCTGACGGCACAGAACCAGACTGAATGAAGACAANTTTTAAATTAAATCAAAGTTGGTCGGTGCAGGAGCGATCTGTCTGCCACGAGAGTCTTTAAGCACCAATCAGTCCATTAATCCACAGGGAACCAAAAAGGAAAACCAGTTCAAAGAAGAATGATTGATCAACAACAAATCTCTGCTATACCAGGCCCAAAAATCAAAAATTAAAGTGATCTCACTGGATCCAGGGAAGAGTTGATGTCAGGAAGCAGCTCCTTCGTTTTCCTCCGCGTGCAGCAGCACCAGGCTGTTGTTTACCTCCGTTGTCATGACGACCCACACTGAGCCGCTGTATTACTTTAATGAAATCTTTTTAAAGCTTTGTTTTTTCCTTTAAAGACCACGGTGGCACATATGTTAGTACAAAATTATGTTTGTGTGGCGTTATAGATGAACATGCACGCACTTCTGCGCAGCACTTTAGCGCAGCTGTGTTATAAAATCCACGCCCACCGTGAGTCTGTAGTCGGGCTAGAGGAAAAGATAAACAAACCCAGTAGAGACGAGCAGAGTCGAGGAGTGTTGTGTTATCATCAGTTGTGTTGTGCAGAAGTCAGATTAATACACAGCTAACAGCCCTATTAGACAACTGTTAAAATTCATATTATGGCAAGAACCAATCAGCGAACTAAAGAAGAAGAAGAAGAATCTCCAACAGAAATTTGAGCCGAGAGGAGCGAGAGACTAAGAGACTGAACCTGGAGCTTCAGCTCTGCAAACTCACACATGCAGCACAGCGCAGGAGTGATGCGAGCACGTGGCCGTTCTCCGAGCGCTGGCTCCACGCTCGCTCCGTCAGCTGAGCGAGGTTCGGAGGAGAGCGAAGACATGGATACGAGTCGTGGGAGACCTTCCCTCGCCGCCCCCGCCGCCACGCCCACACATCATCATCATCATCATCACCATCATCATCGCATGACTCCCTGCTGCTTCAACACACACCAGCTCACGCACCCATCAGCATGCACGCACACGCTGCCTTATTTATAGCAGCACACACACCAAAACACACACACACACACACCAAAACACACACACACTGACTCGGCTGTGCTGGGTTACATAACGGCGACCTACTAAAGCAACGCGGCACGTGACCTGCGTGAGATGATGTTGAACTCTGCTGAGGGTTAGGCCTGCCGTCTCACACACACACACACACATACTCGCACACACACACACACACCCCTCCCCCGACTCAGGCTGACATCACTGCAGGCCTCAAGGCTGCTCTCATCAGCCGGTTTCTAGGCAACGCTGTCGTCCACAGGCACAACCAACGCACGTTTAATCTGGGAGGCTAAGAGACGAGATAAAAAAAAAAAAAAAGAAGAAAATAAGACGGGAAATAAAAAAAGCCACAAATGTTCAAGAGAGAAAATCTGATGTCCCCGACAGAGCTGAGGCTGATCCCGACGTAGAGAGGAAGAAAACGCGAAAGAGGACGAGAGAGAGAGAGAGAGAGAGAGAGAGAGAGAGCATGTGTGAATATAGGCCATCTTCTGTGCCTCGTTGTTACCATCTGTTTAACGGGATCAGGAGCAGGACCACCTTTCCCCTCTACGTGCACACACACACACACACACACACACCTGCAAGCTTTCATTAAAGCAAAGAGGATAAACTGGAACCCCGACGGTTTCCTCTTCAAACTAACCTCCAAACATCTGCACGTAGAAATCAATAAAAGATTAAATCTGTACAAGACTTTAACCCAAGAAAAAAGGAATCAAAACATTTTCTCTTTACATTTCTTATCGGGTAACACTTAACTTTACAGGTCAGGAGTCAATCACTCCTGAATTTCTTGAAAATAAGTATGTAACTTCTTTAAAATAATATCCAAATTTAACTGTAAAACGTTATAACAGCGATTCCCAACCTGTGGCCCGTGGCCCCCCGGTGGGCCGCGAAAGTATTGCGAATGGGCCGCCAAATTCCCCCCAAAAAAGTCCGGTCCAAGTGAAGTGTAAATACAAGATACAAATAAACAGAATAATGTTATTAATGTTAAAACTCAGCCATGTTTAAAGGAAATTAACAATGTTCAGATATTCATATATAAAAAAATAGTCCTTTAAGAAGGTGTGTTACAGCCAAATAGGTAACATGACCTGAAACTTAACAATGAATTGTAACAAGTTGTTACATTTTGGGGAAAAAGTTCTGATGTTTTGGGCTCAGCATCTGTTATATTATTATCAAGTTATTACATTTTGGGTTCATTACATTTATTTTAATCACATTTTGGGTTGCTGTTACATTTCAGGTCATTGTTACGAATAACAAGGCATTTTATATAAACAAAGTAATTGTTTTATTACCATGTTATCGGCTTTATTCTTGTTATTGTTTTTATGTGACTGACTGTATGGCTGACTATGAAACATGTGCTGCCGTTTTGGCCAGGACTCCCTTGTAAAAGAGATTTTTTTTTTTATCTCAATGGGAAAACTCCTGGTAAAATAAAGGTTCAATAAAAAAATAAAAAATATCCTCCGTACTGATTGGGTCAAAGGTGGGCCCCAACATTTTTGAGACTTAAAAGTGGGCCCTGAGTTGGAAAAGGTTGGGAATCACTGCATTATAAGCCTACTTATAGAGGTATATCATTCATCTATAATTTCGTACGTGATCTTAATTATGCACATGTACAAACTACAAAGTATTGAGGAACCTGGTAAAACTATATAAGTGCAATAATGCAACTATGCAAAATGTTCATTTTGCATTAAAAAAACTAAAATGTCCTATAAGTGCTAATATCCTTTACACAATGATGTGGGTTTTTTTACGTCGCGGCGGACTCCCCAGTTTCCAGTGCCGGTAAGTTACAACCAAAACCCGGAACGACGAATGCACGTCTCTAAAGAGGTCTAAGAGACTTAGAAAACTACTATAATACCAGACATCTACTACTTTAGGTAGTTAAGGACGTCAACCTGTTTCAACTCTAACATTATTCTTAAACTGTTGGACTATTTGCTCACACAGTTGTTGACAAAGTGGTGAACCTGGCTCCATCTTTGCTTGTGACAGACTGAGCCTTTCCTCAACTTTCCCGGTGTTTCATTGCCCCTGTCCAAGCTTTTTTGGCAAAATGAGAGAATATTTGCAAAAAAACAATAAAGTTCATCAGTTTATACATGAAGTATTTTCTTCTTTGTAGTGTATTAAATTGAATATAGGTTGAGGAAGATTTTCAAATCATCATATTCTGTTTTTATTTACATTTTACACAGCAACTCAGCTTCATTAGAATTGGGCAACAAAAGCTTCACATTCTGTCTGGTAACTTTATCTTTTGTCTTCTATTCCTTTATCCAACTCGACACAAATGTTCTTGTTGTTCTTGTTGTTGACAAACAGGCCTCAGAGCAACAATCAGAGAGAAGATAAACAGATTAAACACATGACTGTTGTTGGCCGGATGTTTGCTGTAGCTTCAGGAACCAGAGTGACGCTGCTGTCACATCAGGGCAGAGACACATCTGCCGCTTTGATCCCTGATGAACCAGTTACTCAGCTCAACTAACCAGGCAACGCTAAATAAGAGCAGGCACACTGCAAAAACTGAAATCTAAGCAAGTCATTATGTCTTATTTTTACTCAAATTTGTCTTACTATTCTTGATTTGAGACACACTTACTAGACAAGGTCATAAAAATGTCTCATTTCAAGTTTTTTAAAGACAAAAATGAGGCATCAATTGCTTGTAACAAGTAAAAAAAAAAATCTGCCAATGGGATAAGATAAAAGATTCTTGTTTTAAGACATCTTTCTAATTTCAAGAAACTTCCGTCTTATCCCATTTGCAGATTTTCTTGACTTGTTACAAGCAATTTACACCTCATTTTTGTCTCAAAAAAACTTGAAATAAGACATTTTTATGACCTGGTCTTGTAAATGTGGCTCAAATTAAGACGAATAAGACAATTTTTACTACAAATAAGACAGAATGACTTGCTTAGATTTCCGTTTTTGCAGTGCAACGTTAAATCAGACCACACAGACAGAGTGAGGGGAAAGTGAATTTAGGACTAACCGTAGTTCTAGACCAGTGGTTCCCAACCTTTTCCAATTCAGGGCCCATTTTTAAGTCTCAAAATTTTTTCGCGGCCCACCTCTGACCATATAATTATGGGGGCTGTATGGTGACTTGTTAGCGCTTGATTTGTAACAAAGACCCGAAAAGTAAGAAAATAATCTAATAAAACCCGAAATGTGATAACTGGTCAATGATGTAACAGATGCTGAGCCCAGAAGGTAAAAGTCATTTGCACACGATATAACAACTTGTTAAATGTTGGGTCAGTGATTATAGTCTTGGGATATACAACATTTGTTTAATCAAATTTCAGGGTTTTGTTAAATTTGGGGTCATGTTACATGTTGGGCTTTAACTTTCCCTCTTCAAGGACTTTTCTTATATACAAACGTTTGAACATGTTGAATATACTTACAAATGTAACCAAGTTTTAATATTTAAACATTATTCTGTAGATTTGTATCTTAATATAGCTACCCTTCATTAAAATTCAGACTATTTTGAAAACGATTTGGCGGCCCACTTGCAACATCTTTGCGGCCCACCAGGGGGCCACGGACCACAGGTTGGGAATCACAGAAGCTTCTGTTCTCCACAGCTGATGCTTTTCAATCCAAACCATTTAAAGGTTTTTAGACGAATAGAGACAACTTTAACAAACTGAAAATATTCACAGAATTAGGGATTTCTTTAGGGTTTATTAGTTCACTGTAGCTGACGCGGCTATAAACATCTGACATAAACACCGACAACTTGAGTTATAAAGTTTGCAAAAATAATCCAATTGTGATTATTTATCCCAAATTTCCAGGCTTTGTGTAGGAAATGAACATTACTGACATTAATTACGGCTCAACAACAAACCCATGACTTTAGTTTTTGCTTCTCATCACTGCTTTTTGCCCATTTAAGTTACTTGTCAACCCTTTTTTTGCCACTTTTGTCAAGTTTTATCCAACTTTCTACCAATTTTTAAAGACTTTCCACTGTTTTTGTCACTTTCTTCACCATTTTTGGCTTCATTCTGACAAATTTCCAAGTTTTCTACCAATTGTCTTGCAATTCTTTGTTGCTTTGTGTCCATTTAAATCACTTTTCACTCTTTCTTCGACACTCTATGATCATTTTTAGTAACCTTCTGACTATTTCCCAAGTTTTCTCTTAGTTTTTTTTTCTGTTTTGCTGGTTTTTGTCACTTTAAGACCATTTTTTGCATCCATCTGACTTTTCCAAAGTTTTATTCAATTTGCCATTTTTGATGCCTTTGACCAATCTTAAAACTTTAAACTAATTTTTGCACCTTTTCTACCATTTATTGCTTTTGTCTGACTTCTTCCCAAGTTTTCTATTTTTTTCCAGCTGATTTATGTCACTTTTAGACAATTTTTTTTTGCCTCTGTCTGACTATTATTAAGTTTTCTCCCAATTTTCTTGTCATTTTTGATGCCGTTAGCCATTTATAAGACCTTTTTGCTCTTTTTTGTCACTTTTTTCAATCAGTTTTAGCTTCCTACTGACAATTATCCACATTTTCTCCCAATTGTCCAGGAAATTTGTGTTGCTTCGTGTCCTTTTAAATAACTTTTTTACTTTTTTTGCCACTCTTTGATCATTTTTAGCTGTCTGCTGACTTTTTCCCAAGTTTTCTCTCATTTTCTCTGCTGATTTTTGTAACTTTTACACCATTGTTTGCACCTATCTATCATTTCGAAAGTTTTACTTAACTTACCATTTCCAATGTCTTTGACCAACTGTAAAAAAATCAACTAATTTTTTCACTTTTTTCACCACTTTTAGCTACCCTCTGACTATTTCCTACGTTTTCTCGCATTTTTTTTGCAAATTTTTCCTCACTTTGAGACACTATTTTGCCTCTGTCTGACTAAGTTTTATCCCAATTTTCTTGCAAAGTTTCGCTGCTTTGTGTCCATTTAAATCACTTTTCACTCTTTAATTGCCACTTAGAAAAACAATATTTAGCAACCTTCTGACTATTTACCAAGTTTTCACTCAAATTCTTTTGCAGATTCTTGTTAATAAATGGCATTGCCCAACCATTAACCATGAGTGAAAGAAAAGATTTGTGTTGTCATTCGTAATCTTTGAAAAGAGGCCAAGAAATCATAAATTCTGCTGGGGTATGTAAACTTATGAGCTCAACTGTAAATGTAAAACAACAACATGGACACACAATGACACCATGCTTTCTGCACCTCAGACCCTTTGCACGTGCTCAGTGATTTATATTATGTCTCTTTGGCTCATTTGCACAGGTTTAGCTGGTGCAAAAGACTTTTATTAGATAACTTTTATCATAACAACTCCAAGAAGACAGAGCTGCATCTTTGATTTGCATCCTTGGTCCAAGAAACAGTCAGAAACTCAAAGACTACAAGTTTAAAATACAAAGAAAACCACCTTAAGTGTTGTATATTTGACACATCTGGTCTCTTTTTTCCCTACATAAGATGATGTATGTTCAAAAACCAGCACAGAAATGGTAGATGTAGCTCACGTATAAACATGAAAACAGGGCGTGGATGTGATGAAACCTACCTGTGAAGGTAGGACGCAGAATCAGAGGATGATGAAGTAAGAAGAGGAAGTACAGGAGACCAGAAATGAAGATGGAGGTGAAGGTGGAGGTGGAGAGGCGTGAGCTGAAAATGAAATGAGTACAGGGTGTAAAGGTCAACACACACGAGTTGGGTGGCGGCGATGAAAATGAGGATAACATGGTGGTGTGAAGCGTGAAGCGGGGAACACAAGCAGCTGTGGGCTCCTCACACACACACATCAGTGTACGAGTGTGAGCGTGCTAATTAGAAAAGAAACAGCCAACCCTCAGAGGAACGGGCTCTTCCCCTCTGCTCTCTCTCATGACTGAGGGGACCGTTCATTCAAAATGCATGTGAGTGGTGAATTATTGATTGTGCTTTTCATTTCCCGCTCATACAGCAGAGATGTGAGTTTAAAAAGACATGAGCTGAGCTGCTGCAGGTGCACGTCCATCAAAACACTTTCCTCTGCGCTCCGGCTACGCAGGACTCCGACCATCAGAAAAGCAAACAGATCATCCTTTAACCCGAGCTTCCAACACGGAAACAGCTTCGACTTTCATTTTTAACCACTACACACTCATGTTTCTATTCACGTAAACACTTGAACGGAAGGATGAGACAGGAAAGAGGAAGTGGATTCAAAACTGCACTGCAAAACCTGAAATCTAAGCAAGTCATTCTGTCTTATTTGTAGTAAAAATTGTCTTATTCTTCTTAATTTGAGCCACATTCACCAGACCAGGTCATAAAAATGTCTTATTTCAAGTTTTTTAAGACAAAAATGAGGCATCAATTGCTTGTAACAAGTCAAAAAAATCTGCCAATATATTAATAGAAGATATTAATATCCCAATATCAAAGATATAAATGCTGTAGATTTTCCCAGCTCACCCTGCATGTACAGCTCAGACAGTCACATGATTATTGGTGACTTTCTGCTCATGTTGATGACTGACAGTGAGCTCTGATCAATTTACCGTACTTTCCACATCCTGTTATAATATGATGCTTTTATTTTTCTGGAAAATGGTTAGTTTTCTCTAATCCCAGAGTCATATCGTATCGTATCAATATCTAGATATCTGGCATTAATATCAAGATATGAAATTTTATCCATATTGTTCAGCTCTAGTTTACAGACAGATTTAGTGATTTCTAGAACATACGTAAATGTAGAGGCTTGAAAATCTGCACATTTAGTGATACTCATGTTTAAAATATGGGAAAACAGAACAACCCCTCTTTAAAACTGAAAATTAATGAACATTAGTGAACACATATGCTGAAAATCTTTCTCCTGAGTTACATTTTCTTACCTCACTCATAACACAGCACCGGTATTTATATAAACACAATCATATAAATACTGACAGGGACCTTTACTAGAGATAATACAAACAAAACTAAGTGAGAATTAAACTTGTAGTCTTGCATTTGCAGTTGTGTTTACAAGAAGCAGAATATTTTGACTTTAAACTGCTTACGAACTCTAAACAGAAATAAAATGCGCTTACAAACAGCCTGCTGTCATTTAACCCCAACTCTATTAGTAACCGCCGACCTTTCCCCACTAAAATCAGAATCAGTCTGAAAAACACAATCTGGTCCAACAGTGAAACCACGTTAAAGACGATCTGCACGTTCACTCTTTCGTGTAGTGTGCTATTTGTTCGTGTTGAGACGTTTATTTGTAGAGAGTAAAGTAGGAGGAGTTTGTAGCAAGAAATCGAGTGACCCTAGAATAATAGTCGTACCCTTTCTCTAAAAGGTCTCTAACGTTTTTCTTGTCGAACTATGGCGAATCTTTACATTTTTTTTTTTTTTTACACAACGAAGCACCCTTTTGATTTGCCAAAATTACAAATTGGCAGTTTTTTAAAGTTGTAGGAAGCTTGTACACCCCTCCAAAATAAAATGAAAGCACACAAACAAAACTCATGCCTTGACACACAGAGATCTGAAAGCTGCTAAACTAACACGGTAAAGAAAGTAGAGTGAAGTTCAGGTGTAAAGGAAACAGTTTCAACAAACCCTGAGTCATTCAGAAACGTCACGTACCTTGTTCCGAAGCCCCCCCTGGTGCCCGTGGGGGAGTCCAGGCTGTCTCCTGGCTTGGTCGGCCTGTCGCGGTTCATTTGCTGCAGGATGGAGCTCAGCTCGGTGATGACGGTGTTCTTGGAGTCCGGCGTGGATGGGGGGCTGCGCAGCTCCGGGGGCTGATCGCCCCACAGCTTGGATGTCCTTTGAGTAGGAGTCCTAGGAGGTTCGGAAGATGAAGTTGGGGGAGCGGGAGCCTGAGGCGGCGCCCCGTAGGACTCCGGGGGCTCCTCGATGAGAGCGTCGTGGTAAAGCGATGCTCTGTTGATGACGGACTTGCCCTTGGGTTTGGGGGGGACGGGAGGCCGATCCACCAGGAAAGCGTGTCCGTCCGCGGTGGCGTAGAGACTCTCCAGAGCGCTGTCGCAGAAGCCGCCTTCCGACGACAGCGTGGAGATGCTGGAAACGGTGCTGGTGGTCTCCATGTGCTGAGGATCCCCGCTACTGCGGCTGTCCACCTCCTCGATCCCCGAGTCCCCCACCCCTGACTCTGAATCCGGCGGAGGAGGAGGGTACGATGGGGGCATGTTGTTCGCCACCCGTTTGTGCTGATCGGAGACCGGTGGAGGGGCGTGGGCGTGGTACGGGGGAAGAGGAGGGCCGCCGTTCCGTCTCTGATGATGGAGCATCTCTGCGATGGCGCTCGCCTGGTCGTCCGGGATGTCGATGCTGTTGGCGAACTCCAGAGGCGGCGGGAGAGGATCTGAGAACTCAAACTCCTCATCGATGTCGACTGATGCCAGAGGGGGAGGAGGGATCCTGAAGGGCAGCTTCACCGGCTCATCCATGGACTCGCCTAAAGGGATACTCCTCCTCCGCGATGGCGGCGCCTGAGGATTGGACAGAGTTGCTTTTAGAGGATCTGGTTGGTTGGGGTCTTTCAGCTCTGATGGCCTGTTGCTGTCTTGCCCCTCCCCTTCCTGGTTATTCACCTTATTATTTGCGTCAGTGTGAACCATCAGTAACCCAGCATTCTTAGGCTGTGACGTGTCAGCAACATCTGCCGGCGCACTTTTCCTCTCCTCGACCGCTTTATGCTGCCGTTCTTCCCGCGCGCCGTCAGACTCGTACTTCTGCTCCGTCATCTGCCTCTGCAGGCCGCCTCTGCCGGGTCGGCCCATCGTTGCGGTTGAAATTGCAGCAAAACTCGTCTCGATCCCCGAGCGTAGTTTGGTGTCGATGAAGAGCGGTTGGTTGAGGTCTGGTTTGTGACTGGACTGGATGGGAAGAGACTGGGCTTCGTGCTTTGACGTTTGCTGAACCTGAGGAGGGTTTTGTGTCTGATTCTGAGGATGGTTCTGTTGCTCCTTCATGGCACGGTCACGAGCTGCCAGGGCAAGTGCCAGTGGAGAATTAGGGTCCAGGGGCTTGCCGGTGACAGGGTGGAGGTAGGTCCCATTGGCGCGGTAGTGGCTCTTAGGTGGCGTGGACGGGAGACTCACAGGACTGTCCAGGTTCGGACACTGACCCGTCCTGGTGTTCAGAGGCTCTCGTACCACTGTGGGCTCAGGTGTGTTGAAGTCGGTCATGTTTCCACTCCCGCCCCCGACAGGTCGTCCTAACTGTGCTGCAGGAGGCGGAGCCAATATCCTTCGAAGTCGCTCGTCGCTACTAAACATGCCTTCATCGATCGACTTTGACTGGCGGAGGCGAGGGGTCGGCGTCGGACTGCTGAACTCGTCGTCCCCGATGTCTATCGACTGGAACGCGATGGAGTGCTTTTTTGCTTCTAGCCTCTTCTCTCGGTCCCGAACGGCTCCGGCGATCGCCGCCGCGAAGGGATTGTTCAGGGACATCGGATCCTCAGGGCGCAAACCTCCAATCCCACCCATATTGGACGTGAGGGGCGGGTGTTCAGGGGTGGTGGGCTCGATCTCCATGCTGCTACCCTGGCTGCTCTTGCCGCTGCTGCTGGTGGAGGGCTCCTTGACGATGATGGTGGGGATCGGGATGGAGGAGCAAGTTCGTTCTACGGGCGTCGTGGGCATCGAAACTGGACCCGAGGGACTTGCTGGCACGTGTTTCTCGGGACTGTCCTCGACGTTGGACTGCTTTACTAACATGCCCTTCCTTCGGGCTGGTTTGGCTGGAATATACAGAGTCTTATTGCCCACTTCGGAGTAAGGGTTCTCCGGCACCGGCGTGCGCCCTCGGATACGTGTGCTCTCAAACTGCTCTGAGCTTTGCCGGTAATATCCACGCCTTAGCGTACCCACATCCCGGCTTATTGTGGTCACTGCGTTGGGAGAGTTCCCGGTGAAACTTGGCCGCGTAGTGCCGTAGTTCTTGGACACGGGGCCGGAGTTGTATCCCGGTGGTGAAGGGGGTGAAATGGCAGGAGGAGGGGGGATGTCCTCTGAGGTGTCAGGCATAGAGAGACTACGGGAGAACTTGAGTAAGGGAGGAGTGAGGTATCCCTGTTTGTCATCCTCTGTACCTGAAACCAAGCAGAAAGAAAAATTATCTAAGCACCTCAGGGTCACATCCCTATTTTTCTATTTCGAGCGCAGCCTCATTTCTCTACAAGAAAGGCCACATTTATTCTTACGAGCTCATTTTAAACCTCTCTTTATCAGACCTGAGGCTTCCTGAATTTCAAGAGACCAATTAGAAAAGAAAAGTAGCCGATCATAAGGTGCCAGATGCAGGATAAGTGGTATTTCCCTCCGACTCTTTTGAATGAATTGGTGAGCATTTGGTGATTCATCTCAGTGAGGAAAGTTTGTTTGGCTCAGTTACATCCTCACTTTTCTTCCTCTGATTTTTTTCTAACTAGATGAGGATAAAAGTGCCTTGCTCAGGGGGTCTTAATTAATGAGTGACACGATTGGGTTTGGAGCAGAGAGCGTTTCCCAGGGGTGACTTTTCCCTACAAATGAGAGAAGACTCAAAGTGCTGTCGTTGCAGTAATTCCAAGAAGAGGCAAACGTTTTAACTTAAAATAATGATGGCATTGCAAATCAAAAGAGCTGTGAGTAACATTAGCCTGCATGACGTCCCTCTAGTTCAGCAGTCGGGGTTAGGTTTCAGCATAAGCTTAATGACCTCCAATATTATCGCCTGAAAGCACTCTGCTGACTAATTTATCTATAATTAGCTTTAATATGGCTGCAGCACACCGAGCAACTCCTCAGAGCATTAATAGAATATTACAACAAGCTGAAAGTACAAGGTGCTCAAACCGCAAGCTGAAACACACACTTTTACACACACACATGAAGAGTGAGTGTAATTTCCTGATCGAAATCACAATTCCAGATATCTTGATCATGTGATCGCCAAAGCTGTGATTTTTATAATCCTGACTGACCCAGGATCTGTCAGCTGATGTAAAACTTTTAGAAAAGATCCTTTTTTCTTTGGTCAAGGACTTTAAAGATTTTACAAGCACATTGTTTTTTTTAAATTTTGAATCTTTATCTCAAAATTTCATCTTTTTGTCTCAAAAATGACTTTTTATCTCACAACTTCACCTCTCTAGCTCAAAATTTTGTCTCTTAATCTCATAACTGAATTTTTTGGCTCAGATTTTCATCTCTTTGACTCAAAATTTTGACTTAAATATCTCAATATTTTGACATTTTGTTTCTAAAATTTGACTTTTTATCTCACAACTGCAACTATTTGTCTCAAAACTTTGTCTCATTATATAATAACTTTGGCTTTTTAGCTCAAATTTGGTCTTTTGTCAAAGTTTCATCTTTTTATCTCAGAATTTTGACGAATATATCTCATTGTTTTGACTTTTTTTACTCCGATTTTGACTTTTTATCTCTCAAGTTTTTCTTTCAGCTAGAAACTTGACTTTTTATTGAAAAAAAATTATCTTTTTATCTCAATATGTGACCTTTTTTTTTCAAATTTCAGCTTTAATTCCTCAATTAAATTGACCATTAAATCAAACATTAACTTTTATCTTTTAAAATTTTGGACTGTTATATCAAAATATTGACTTTTTTCTCATTGTTTTGACTTTTTTTACTCCGATTTTGACTTTTTATCTCTTAAATTTTTACTTATCATGATTTTTAGCAAACCTTTTCATCCTTTAATCTCATAACTGACTTTTTGGCTCAGATATTCATCTCTTTGACTCAAAATTTTGACTTAAATATCTCAATAATGACTTTTTCTTTCTAAAATTTGACTTTTTATCTCACAACTGCAACTATTTGTCTCAAAACTTTGTCTCATTATATAATAACTTTGGCTTTTTAGCTCAAATTTGGTCTTCTGTCAAAGTTTCATCTTTTTATCTCAGAATTTTGACGAGTATATCTCATTGTTTTGACTTTTTTCACTCCGTTTTTGACTTTTTATCTCTCAAGTTTTTCTTTCAGCTAGAAACTTGACTTTTTATTGAAAAGAAATTATCTTTTTATCTCAATATGTGACCCTTTTTTTTTCAAATTTCAGCTTTAACTCCTCAATTAAATTGACCATTAAATCAAATATTAACTTTTATCTTTTAAAATTTTGGACTGTTATACCAAAATATTGACTTTTTTCTCATTGTTTTGACTTTTTTTACTCCGATTTTGACTTTTTATCTCACAAGTTTTTCTTTCAGCTAGAAACTTGACTTTTTATTGAAAAAAAATTATCTTTTTAACTCATTATATGACCTTTTTTTCAAATTCCAGCTTTAATTCCTCAATTAAATTGACCATTAAATCAAATATTAACTTTTATCTTTTTAAATTTTGGACTGTTATATCAAAATATTGACTTTTTTCTCATTGTTTTGACTTTTTTTACTCTGATTTTGACTTTTTATCTCTTAAATTTTTTCTTATCATGATTTTTAGCAAACCTTTTCACATAGGGAACAAAGTTGACTACAAAGAGGACACTGAGCACTTATACAGCTGGTTTTGTTTGCATGAAGTCGTCAGACTGGACCGGAAAATGAGGATGCATCTGCTAATGCTTGATCACCTGAGACTAAAAACTTAATAACTCCTGCAAAGTTTTACCTAAAAAGCTCAAATTTAACCCAGATGTGGATGAGAAGGTGTAGAAGTGATGTGGTGGATGTTTTATGTCTGAGATGAAGTGTCTTGAAGTTACTGATTTTCAAAAATGGTTATAAAAAAATGAAGAGGAAATTATCTCAGAATTTTGACGAATATATCTCAATGTTTTGACTGTATTATCTCGAAATGTTGACTTTTTGTCTCCGATTTTGACTTCTTATGTCTTAAATTTTTATTCAGCAAGAGACTTGACTTTCTGAAAAAAATACATCTTTTTATCTCAATATTTAACCTTGTTTTTTTCAAATTTCAACTTCAATTCCTCGAAGTTTTGACCATTAAATCAAATATTAACTTTTATCTTTTAAAATTTTGGACTGCGATATAAAAATATTGACTTTTTAATGCAAAATTGTTTATAAATACATGTGAAAACAATTCTTATCTTCAGTTTTCATTCGTGCATTAGAGTAATAACTTTTGATGATTCAATGGTTTGATGTAATTTTCTGTCAAGTTTGTAAATGTTACTGTATAATGTGAAAACTTTACTGAAGAAAATCGTGAATTGAATTGAAATCTCAGAATCTGACAGAACAATCACAGTTAGATCTTTTTTCTAAAATCAGCCCTAGTGGGTGAGGGTCCATCATACCTATGGACTTCTGCTTCTTCATGGTGCCTTTCTCCGGTATCCCCAGGAAAGCTCCGGGTACGGTGGGCGGCACCACGGCGACTCCCTGGCGGTCGTGATATGTGGACTGAAAAAAAGCAGAGTTCAGTTAATGATGTTTCCACAAACGCTCGTTGCTTCATTAGCTCCCTGCAGGCTCTGGACGCTTACGGGATGTTGTTTCAGTTATGCATCATCTTAAACAAACTGCAACATAAATCTGATCACGAGGGACTTCATTTGTGGAGCGAACATAAACACACTCCAACTTAAAGACGTTTGAAATTAATATTGAACCCAGAAACACAAATGAGGCCCCAGCAGTCTGTAATTTAGGTGATAAATCACAGAAAGTTTTTCTCATGTATGTTCCCTTTAAGGCCTAAAGAAACATCTTGTTTACTCAACTTTAGATTTATAAAGGTAGAGTCAGGATAAATATTACATTACGAGATGTAAAATATAGAAGAAGTATCATGGGAAAACAAAATTATAGATTTATTAAATATCACCGCTCCTACCTGCCAACACTGGACCCTAAAAAAAAAGATTTTCTTTGTTTTCAAGAAATGGCTGCGGCATGTGGCTGCAATGAATTGTCGTCACAAGGTTTTCACAATGATCTCTGTCTAATAAATCATACAAATGCCTTTATTTTTGTACTTTAAACACTCAAAGCTCCTGTTCATTCGCCATGTTGTCTGCTCATCTCTGTGAGACCGTTAAAAATTTTTGGACACAGAAATTTTCTGCTTGAAAGGCTGCTAAAATGAGTTTACTCTTTTTAAGTCATAATGACAACAGAAACTTCAAAAATGACCAAAAGTCGACACAAATGTGTTTGAATGTCTCCTAAAGGTAACCATCCTCACCTGTGATCTATTTGTTTGTAACCAGTGTGTGTGTATAAAAGCTAAGTGAGTTTCTGAGCTCCTGACAGACACTTGCAGCTTTCATTCACTGCTGCACTGACATTTCTGGATTCTGAGTCATGGGGAAAGAAAAAGAATTGTCAAAGTTTCTGCAGGAAAAAGTGAATCCAACTGTATAAAACAGGAAAGGGATATAAAAAGATATCCAAGGAACTGAGGATGCCAATAAGCAGAGTTCAAACTCTAATGAAGAAGTGGAAAATGAGGGATTCTGTTGAAACCAAACCACGGTCAGGTAGACCAACAAACATTTCAGCTACAACTGACAGGAAAA
>RPOG01005977.1:0-27433 GCA_008086565.1 Thalassoma bifasciatum
CTCTGAGACTTTACAGTGTTGCATGTGTCCTGTGCTTATACATGACAAATTTGGGATTATGAGATTTGCTGGATCACTTTTAAGCACAGCTGATGTGGTTCACCTGTCTATTAAGTCAGATTCGCCTCCAATTATGCAAAACTCAAAACCAGAATATCTTCTAAACTCATAGGTTATTAAAAACTCCCCCCTGTACAGTTTGTGCTGAGAAAAATATAACAAACATTTGGGCAAAAATCGCTTTTTTAAACAAGGCTGTAAATGCATTTTCTTTGCCATTAAGATTAACATATTTGAATAAGTGTGTATGTGGTTTCTTGTGCTTCTGGAGCCAGCCCCAAGTGGACAACCGGGGAACTGCAGTTTTCAAGAAGCTGAGCCAAAATTTTCTTCATTTTGTTCAGCACTGTTTCAAATTTGTTCACCGTCAGCTGAAAGCTTTATATAAAATCTGAAAGCAGATTTTTCATGTAGGACCAGAGGCCACCTGACCGCTGAGAGAATCCGCCGGCCGTCAGTGCGTTAATCTCCGCTCTGTGTGGGAGTTGATTTCCCAGCAGTTCTGTTTGTGTTGAGGATTAGGTCCAAAGCTGCGGCAGAGAAAAGAAACGCTTGTCTCATGTCTGCTGTCCCTGGATCTGTTCTTCGTCGCATGGCGTCGACCACGAGGTGTTCAGCAGACTCATAATCGCTCAGCAGCAGGAGACGGCTTTTATTATTCAGAGGCAGAGCTATTTTATTCAGTCTGCTCCTGATTTAAGGGCCGGTTGAAGGTTATTGTGAGTTTAGGGTGTGGGCCTGAGGAATGTATTACCCCAGTGACTCTATGTGTGTGTGTGTGTGTGTGTGTGTGTAGGTCAAGTATGCCCAGCTGCTCAGTCAGCTGGTACAGAAATGATTCCCACCTCTCTGAGTGTTTTTCTTTTTTCACGGAGTAGATTAAAAACTTTTCTGAACCACTCAGACCTCATGAATATGACTGACATTTCATCCTGTTACACTGAATCTGACTGTGTTCAACTTTTGTTTCCCTCTCATGAGCAGACAAAACTATTCAGACCTACCGACTGACAGTTTAAAGTGCTGCTCACTCCCCCTGGAGGCCTCAGTGTTTATTGCAGCCAAATAAGATCAACTACCACAGTAAAGGTGTTAATAAATAGTGATTTTTCTGTCTTTAAAAATCACAAAGCTGCAGTGTATACTTTATGTTTTTAATCCCAAATTATCTGAGGGAAACTAAAGTAAAACATGAGAGTTAGTCACATACAGAACTCATTCTGCTTGGGACCATGGGCTGAGTGTGACCTCTTGTGGCCATTTAAAGAACTACAGGAAGAAAAAAAAAAGCCTAAGATCATTTTCAGGTTGAAAAATAAGTTATTTACTTTCATTGATGAGCAGACACATTAGTTTCAATGGTTTTTTTTTTTATTCTTGATTAATTCTAATTCACTACTGCTCCATGTAACAGGTAACAGGTATCAGCATTGATTTTGGTATCAGTGACACTGGCCTTATATTTACTAGATATCGGATCAATACCAAATTTTGCAGTATCGCACATCACTTGTATGAACCACTTATTAACGTTTGTGAAACCATACATTGAATATATAGAAGTAATTATACATCAGCTGCACTTCTGCTTTCTGAAACAGAAAACTAGCATAATATACTACAAAGCAAAATAAACAGTATTAAGAATACAGTCTGTACTTAATTCTTCAGCCTGAGTTCTAAGGTCAAAATTTGATGGGGGGTCATATTGGGAATGTTCAAGTTTAACTGGCTTTAAAAAAATAAAAAATAAAATAAAATAATTTTTTTGACTGTAGAGATCGTATTTTGGAGCCAAAAAACAAACAAACAAAACACCACTTTTTTTTGCCTCATATTTTATAAACCGCATTTATGAATTATGACCCTTTTGGTCTTCCATACAAAACAGGAAATAACAGAAACATCTGTGCACGGAGTAAAAGCTTCAACAGTCTGTGAGTAAAACTGATAGATCAGCTGTTGTGAAGAGTGAAGCTCTTTAATCAGGAGCTGGGATCAAGATGGAAACAGAAACATCGGAAACAACCGCAGGTTTGTTAGAACACGCAAATTCATAAACGCTACTTACAAACACTGACGTTGTTCTTAAATGAAACAGTGACGTCAGCGCGTTCATTCCACCTCCAGTGCTGGAAAGTTTTATTTACAGTTTAATACGTGTCTGAAAAGTAAAGAATAAGCTCCTTTAATGTTTGTATAGTTTTTAAAATAATAGGAAGTAATAACACTAATACTCGCAGAGGCTCATGGGTCATTTTTTCCACTTTTAAACAACACATGATCCGTTTGAGCTCAAAGTTTACTTTTATTGTCTGTTTATAGCAGAGCTGTAAAACAATAAAAATAAATCCTCTACACCAGTGTTTCTCAACGTTGAATATGTTTTAGTATTTAAATAGCATTTAATTACGAAGTATTTTAGTATTTTTAGCATTTTATGAGGAAGTGTTTCCGTATTTTAAGTGATTTTTTTTTTTTTTTTTCAATTTTCCTGGATTAAGTGTTTCAGCATTTTAAACAGTAAACTAAATTTACAGCCCAATACCGAACTTTATGCTGTTTGTTTCTTATCTTTGTCTACAGTTGTTCACATTTTTTACTGCTCTATGTATGGAGGACCAAAACTGCCAAAATTAAAAATAAATAAATAAATAAAAGTGGAAATAAAAACCAATGTAAAAAATATAATTCAAAAATTAAGTGCAAAAAAATAAATATAAATGGAAATAAAAAAAGCAATAAATATATATAAACAGAAATAAAAACAAAAATAAATAGTTATTGTTAAATTTCAATCAATAAAACAAAGCGCTCTGGTCTCACATTTATTTTTTCCTGCTGCCGACTTTGTCAGCAAGGAAAAACTATTCAAATGAGGGGGGGGGTCCTAAATGCGTCATGGGTTGAGCTATAAGCCTATTGGTCGATCGACATGTAAGTGCAGACATTGACTAGGTATGCCTGCCTGCTAACACTAAAGTGTTTCTTTTTTGTAATGTGAGACCAGAGCGCTTTGTTTTATTGATTGAAATTTAACAATAACTATTTATTTTTGTTTTTATTTCTGTTTATATATATTTATTGCCTTTTTTATTTCCATTTATATTTATTTTTTTGCACTTAATTTTTGAATTATATTTTTTACATTAGTTTTTATTTCCACTTTTTTTAAAATTTATTTATTTTTAATTTTGGCAGTTTTGGTCCTCCATATCTATGTGCCTTTGATTGTCTAATGGGGATAAATAAAGTTTTTTGAATTTGAAAGTTAACTTCAAATAAAGTGTATATCCTCATCAGGAAAGATAAAATTGTCACTTTATGCACTAATTCTGGCTACTCTGTAATTACAACACAGCTTAAAACAAGACAGGAAAAAAATAATTCTTGGACAAAATGTCTCTGGGGTCTCCAGAAACTTGTGATGTCAAAATGGGGTCACAGCCCAAAAAGGTTGAGAACCACTGCTCTAAACAACAGAGCAATTTAATTAAATGAACGCAAGAAATACTTCTGTATTCTTTCATTCGTCACTTTTTGCATTGAAATCACAGACTGAACTTTTGTGCATCATCCATATTTATGCTTCCTTGGTTTGAATTTATTCAGAGATGGATGAAGCCTCAGTTCATCAGGAGATCCAGGAATACCTGAGGTCAGAGAACAGATCAGAGATTAAACTCTCTGAGGCCCACTGCTCGGCTCTGGCTGACGTGCTTCAGGCATCAGAGGAGGTTCTGGATGAGCTGGACCTGAAGAAATACAACACAACAGAGGAGGGACGACTGAGACTGATCCCGGCTGTGAGGAACTGCAGGAAGGCTGAGTAAGTCCAGATGTGACGAGAATTTAAATCCGTAACAATTAGGGGTGACACTCCAGAGAAACACTGTAAATGAGGTATTTTATTGGAATAAAGTTATATGTTTAATCATATTATTTAAAGAACATACATATTATAAAACATGGCATGCACAGATATTTTGAGGGGCAAAAATAAGAGGCACCCTTTGTGCATTTGGTACCCAAAAGGACACTTAGGGATTTGTTTTGGCCTCAAGAGGACACTTAATCAAGTGATTTGCCCCCAGGGGGTCAGTTCATCAGTGTTATAACCAGCCATAGGGGCTGTTGCCGTTTCCTTTTTTTTTTCAGACTGTCGGGATGTGGACTCACAGTCGCTCAATGTGCTTCTCTGGCCTCAGCTCTCAAGTCAAACCCCTCCCATCTGAGGGAGCTGAACCTGAACTGTAACTGCGACTTAGAGGATTCAGGAGTTACGTTGCTTTCAACTGGCTTGGAAAGTCCAAACTGCAGACTGGAGACTCTGAGGTGAGCTGTCATGTCTGTTTTATTCTACTGAGGACCCTGTGACTGACACTTCAAGTTCCTTAAATATCATATTATCATGAAGTTCATTAATGTTTTAGACCAAGTGTGCCCAATCAGTTACAAATTAAATGGTGACTACCAAAAACGAAATCTAAGTTTCACTTGTAAAGAGACATCATTTATTATTTATTCTCAGATTAATTGACTGCAGTATGACGAAGATAAGCTGCACTTCTCTGGCTTCAGCTCTAAAGTCCAACCCCTCCTATTTGAGAGAGCTGGAGCTGAGTGCAAACTACAATCTGGAAGATACAGGAGTTCAGTTCCTGTGTGGTTTTCTGGAGAGTCCACAGTGCAGACTGGAGACTCTGGGGTCAGAATCCATATGTGTTTTTTTTTTTTTTTTTTTTTTTTTGTGTGTATGTGTCAAGATGAATATTTTAAAACACTACAACCACCTCACTCAAGGCAGAAATAACCTCACCTTTGACATGAACTTTTTAAATGGTGACAGCTTGAAAAGATTCATAGAGATGTTTATTTGATCTCCTTAGAAGCTTTGGTAAATATTGCACCAAAAAGTAACACCAATCATTCTCTGTTCAGGCTGACGTATTGCAATTTGTCCAAAATGAGCTGTGCTTCACTGGCTTCAGCTCTGAAGTCCAACCCCTCCCACCTGAGAGCACTGTACCTGAATGATAACAATGTGCAGGATTCAGGTGTGATGTCACTGTGTGAATTTCTGCAGAGTCCACATTGTAGACTTGAAACTCTGATGTAAGTTTAGCTCCTTTTTTTTTTTGCTACATCATCCAATTCTTGTTGAACAGTCAAATTTAGCTCCACAATCAAAATTTGATGTTGAATACTGATCCTAGATTGATCTTCTCTTAGGCTTTGGGACAACAGTTTGTCCAAAATTAGCTGTGCTTCTCTGGCCTCAGCTCTGAAGTCCAACCCCTCCCATATGAGACTTCTGGAACTGGGTAGAAATCATCTTGAGGACTCAGGAGTGAACCATCTCTCTGCTGCACTAGAGAATCCACAATGTAGACTGGAGTTTCTCGGGTATGGGCACTTTTTCATATTTCTGAGATTACTGTATCGTGAGATTTAGTTTGTGCTGCAAGTTTTTTGACAGCTATCTTCCACTCCCTGCAAATAGAGAGCTGAGAAAGCTGATTTGACAAACAATACTTGCTTCTTATATTTAACATTACATAATCTATTCTCATTCTCAGACTAAATAATTGCGGTTTGTCCAGGATTAGTTGTGCTTCTCTGGCCTCGGCTCTGAAGTTGAACCCCTCCCACCTGAGAGAGCTGGACCTAAGGGAAAATTACATGCAGGATTCAGGAACCAAACTGCTGACTGATCTTGCGGAGAGTCCAAACTATAGATTGGAGACCCTGAGACCAGGATATACCACACCACGTTGGACGTGTTCAGAGTACGACTTCTCTGGTGAAGGGGTTAGGGATGATTGGGGAGAAGCTCTGGAGTGAATAAAAAATCAATTCAAGTCAGTAGAGTTTGATTTTAATCACCTTGTTTCCCCAATCACATTATGTCCTTGAGGGGCTTTTTGATGTACACCAGACCAAATCCTTGATTATTAGTAGAACAACAGTAAGTCATCACAATTTTCATTTACTGCAAGAAATAACGGACGCTACAGCAATGTCTAAGTTTAAGTTTGAATGGAATCTCTGTTTTTAAGTTTTAAGATATGTAACAATTAATATGTTTGCTACTATGTGTTTTAATTAGCATGATAACTCCATTAATGATGTAAGTCTAAACAATAAATACAAAGTTTTACAGCAAGAAAGTGACACTGAACGTTGGCAAGCATAAATATTATTTTTCTGTTTTTTTGTGTGTATGTGCTCACATTCTTACACCAGAATAGAAATTTAGAAACTGGACAGAATTTAAGAAGGTGGCATTAAAAATCTTGAGGAACCAATCAGAAACTTTCAGTGGCGCAGGCTCCGCCTCCAAAGTTGCTGGACTTTTGGAAAGCACTACATACAGAGCAAGAACTTTTCAGAAAGTTTGGTTGTCCTCTCTCCACAAACTCTGCAGAGAGGGAGCAGAATATTATGAAAGTAGGATTAGTATGAGGGCACAGGAGCTCTGACTGCTTTTATTATTCTGAGTATGTATGAAAAATATTTAGGAGTTGTGTAAGGTGTTGGCTGGTTCGAGGAAGGAGAACAACTCAGTGGGGTGTCGGTTAGGACAGAGCAGCACTGTCAAGGATCTAGTTTGATCTCTTTTTTCTGGCAAATGATAAAGAATAAAGGTTTATCAGACTAGGTAAAGTATCTCCTTTTTAACATCAATAAAATGTTTCAATGAAGGCAGTAAAGACCAACTGAATCATAACAAACACTGATAACTAACTGAAATGATGACAAATGAGACATTATGATGGGGTAATGTCACAAAAGGTAACTCACTGATCATTTAACAGTCAAATATTTGGTCTCAAAGGATTTTCAGTCCACTGTCTGAGTTGAAAGTGAGACTGTAGGTGAGGAGGCTGGCTTTATAGCCTCCTCATCCCACCCACCTGGAAATGGGGAATGTGGGTGCGGCTGTACTTTTCTAGGCAGGTAGAAGGCAGAGCTTAGTGTGGGGATGTCCTACAATGTGTGTGTGTGTGTGTGTGTGTGTGTGTGTGTGTGTGTGTGTGTGTGAGTGTCTCCTCTTCGTGTTGGGTGTGACCAACCTGTTTTTCTCGACTTGTGTGTGTTGTACTGTGTGAGTGTTAATGTTTTGTCTCTGATCTGACTGCAAACCGACATTAGTGTGTGATCGTAGGAAGAAATGTGACAACACGATGGATTCTCTTCACTATGGAAATGAACCTGAACTCACTGACAAAAAGTAAGAAAACTAACCAAGAAAAACAAACTATAATAGCGTAAAGCTTTTTCCATCAGTGAATAGATTAAAGATTTATGTGAAATGACTTGAAACATGTTTGTGTTTCTGTTTTCACTTCAGCAGAGAGAGATCACATTCTCCAGGTCTCAGCTGTGTAGTTGCGAAGCGTGAACAATCCCTGAGTCCTCCTCTAAACTTCACAGATGAATCTGGACCCTCAATCACAGAGTAAAACAACTGTCATGCTCATTTCATTAAAATAAGGTGTACAACCAGGTTGCATTTTTTAAAACATGGCAAGTTTTATGTATTTTTCTGCTTAAATCTTCTCTCTTGTTAGATGTGATTCTCTGGCCTCAGTTCTGAAGTCCAGCCCTTCCCATTTGGACCTGAGCTGCAAAAAGTTGCAGGATTCAGGAGTGCACCAGCTGTGTGGTTTTCTCGAAAGTCCAAAGTGCAGACTGGAGACTCTGAGGTCAGACTCCTATTTTCCTCAAAATTCTTATTGTTTCACTTGTGCAGTTTCACATGGTGGACCCTGAAAATCTCAGTCAGCTCTTCCTTGACAAAACATTGGATATTTGGGAACCCTAAAGACAAGTTTCTAGATTTTTTTCTTCTCTTACATCGCAAAAACTGAAATCTAATTGAGTCATTATGTCTTATTTTTAGTAAAATGTGTCTTACTATTCTTGATTTGAGCCACATTTACTAGACAAGGTCATAAAAATGTCTCATTTCAAGTTTTTTAAAGACAAAAATGAGGCATCAATTGCTTGTAACAAGTAAAAAAAAAAAATCTGCCAATGGGAGAAGATAAAAGATTCTTGTTTTAAGACATCTTTCTAATTTCAAGAAACCTCCCGGGTGAATTCGTCTTATCCCATTGGCAGATTTTTTTGACTTGTTAAAAGCGATTTACACCTCATTTTTGTCTTAAAAAACTTGAAATGAGACATTTTTATGACCTGGTCTGGTGAGTGTGGCTCAATTTAAGCAGTGTGTTTAGAATAGCTGGGTATTACATCCAGTCATACACAAAAACATTATTCAGCCACATAGTTGTACAAATATAACTAGTAAGTTTGATACAATAGGAACAATGATACTGTATAAAAGCACATTCATTTATCTCACATGGAAATTGCTCTTAACATATGTTTGACTGTAGTGACACTCCCTTATAAAAGTCATTTATAAATATCTTTTACTTTAAACTTAATTCTAGTTGTCTCTTCAGATCGAGCCTTAAATACTTTATCTTATTTTTCAGGTTGAGTTACAGTGGCTTGTCCGAGATCAGTTGGGCTACTTTAGTCTCATCTCTGAATACCAACCCCTCACACCTAAAAGAGCTGGATCTGAGCTCCAACAACCTGCAGGATTCATCTGTAGAGCTGCTGTGTGGTTTTCTGAGGAGTCCAAACTGCAGACTTGAAACTTTGGGGTTAGACATTCAATTCTCTTTGCTTTTAAAATTGAAAAAGTGCATGTTTTTTCACATTCCTTATGGTAAAATTTCCTTTAGCCTTAGTTCAGAAACTGATACATTTAACCTTGAATATAGATTATTGTAACTTTCTTTTTCAGACTGGGTTACTGCAATTTGCCAGAGACATGCTGGGCTTCTCTGGCCTCAGCTTTGAAGTCCAACCCCTCAAATCTAAAACTGCTGCATCTGGGTGGAAACAAGTTGCAGAGCTCAGGAGTAAAGCACCTGTGTGGTTTTCTGGAGAGTCAATTCTGCAGACTGAAGGCACTGAGGTGGGGATTGAAGAATACAATACTGGTCACAAAAAAACTTTTACATGAGTGATGGGCTCAAATATGTTACACCCGTCTTTCTTCGTCAACATTTTAAATGCTTTTAATTACCAGTGAATAGCTTAAAACCTTGGAGTTAGTGAAATATGCTCAATAACCATTTAAAAAATTATTTTTCAGACTGATGGGTTGTGCCTTGTCAGAGATCTCCTCTGCTCCTCTGGCTTTGGCTCTGAAGTCCAACCCCTCCTATCTAAAACAGTTGGTGCTGAACAACAATCCTCTGCAAGATTTAGGAGTGAAGCTGCTTTCTGGTTTTCTGGAGTGTTCACACTGCAGATTAGAGACTCTGAGGTTAGACTCCTCTTTTTCTTTAATAATAATTTAAAAGATGTTGTTTCCTTTTCTGTGCAATTTTCTGTGGCCGGTGTATAAATATTGAAATCAGCTTCAAATTCCAGTGTCACAGGACAAGCACTCACTGGACTTAAAGTTACAACATGTTGAATGAGTTTTGATGAAAGTCTGAATTTAACAGCTTATGAAACTGCATTTTTTCCCCCGATAATAATAATAATTTATTTTCATTTTCAGGCTGAGTAACTGCAGATTGACAAAAATTAGCTGTGCTTCTCTGGCCTCAGCTCTCACGTCCAACCCCTTTCATCTGAAAGAGCTAGAACTGAGTTGCAACGAGCTGCAGGATTCAGGAGTGATGCTGCTATGTGGTTGTCTTGAGAGTCCAAACTGCAGACTGGAGACTCTGGGGTCAGGCTCCAATTTACTTTTTCAGTGATATTATTCATAACGAGGAATCTTTACAATATAAACTTCCACTGGACTTCAGAAAACAGGATTTGAAATGAATTTCAATGTAAGCGTTTCTGACAGAATAAATATTTTTCAGATTGAGTTGGTGCTTTTTATCACAGAGTAGTTGTGCTTCTCTGGCCTCAGCACTGAAGTCCAACCCATTTCATCTGAGAAAGCTGCATCTGTGTGGAAACAAGCTGCAGGAATCAGGAGTGAAGCTTCTGTCTGATCTTGTGGAGAGCCCAAACTACAGACTGGAGTCTTTGTGGTCAGTGATCGCTGAAGATACTTTCATGAATGTGTCTGACACAAAGGCACAAAGATCAAGAGTCAAATGTTGTTTGACGCCCTTTTGGTGACCATTTTACCTGTATGAACTGATTCAATGAATTGTTGTGTTGGAAGTTTTAAGTTTGCAAAATTCCAAATGAATGATCCAAATCTGATCCCTAATTTCTGGGTTGTGATTATTCCAACAGGATAACAGGACGGACTATAGAAGCTGAAAAACTACAAAAATGTGAGTATTCGAGCTTTATAAATCTTGTCACTCCTCAGCCGCCTTGTCTAAAAGAGGCAAAAGTGCTTCCAAAATACTGTATATTTTAAAAAAAGATAGAAAGTCCTAAAAAAACAATATCCTTTATCAAAGAAAGTGTTTTTCTTTTTCAGCTACATCAACTTTTTAAATTTTACTTTCGCAGGATCACGTTTTAAAGTGTCTTTTCTTTGGATATTTTCCAGGTTTAAGAAGTGAACCAGAACTGAACAAAGTCCCAACAGAGGACGAGGGCCCAGCACAGAAGAAGTTGTTCTCAGTAAGGACACAGTTTATGAAGAGTGTGTCTAATTCTGCTCTGAAAAATCTTCTGCATCTGCTCGTGCAGCGAGGTTTCATAAGTGACAGTGAGATGCGCTCATTAAGGATGAAAGAAAAGGAAGATAGAGCACGGGGTGTGATCGATGCTGTTAGAGCGAAGGGGAATGAAGCGAGCTTATTTCTGATCTCTGCTCTCCATGAGATGGACCCGTACCTTTCCAGGAAGCTGAAACTTAGCTAAAGAGAAATAATGCTGCTGTGACTGAACACACCTGGAGCTGCACTGGATGACTTTGTGACAGACTTTTGCTGCCATTAAAAAACTGAACCCCAAAGTTCTTAAGAGATTTAAACCTATAAATCGTGTACAGAAGTTTTTGAGGGTCGGGAAAGTTTCTGAGTTTAAAGTCTGTTTTTGTGCATTTTTGCATTTGAAAAGAAGAACAGAGCTCATCCTGGAGGTGCTGAAAAAATGTTGTAATGTTTATTTTTGATAAAAGAGAGTTCTGCTTTTAAAAATCAGGGATACGTCTTATTTTGGTTTATACTCACATTTTCTCCTCTGATTATTTTTCCATGATTTGTTTTTTTGTGGCTAGTTTCCATGCGTTTCACATGCTCACACTAATTTAATCTGGTGGTTAAAGCCCTCTCTTTACTGTAAGTCAGGGATGTCCAAACTACGGCCCGGGGGCCAATTGTGGCCCGCTGTCTATTTTCAAGCGGCCCCCAGCTCTCATCTTACCACGTGTTAGTTTTGTCACTTAAATCAATCATGTTCTACCTGTTTACATTTACAGTTTCTGTCAAGTTCTTGAAAAAATTCTTAATATGTCTGGTAACAATTTTACAAAGATTTGGGCTGGGCAACTTTATAAAGCTAAATCTCTGTACAAGCTGCAAAAACTCAACAACTTTTATAGCTGACATTTAATTGCATTTGGCATGATGCAAAATGTGTTTCATGAGTTGTTTAGAATTTTTTTAAAGAACAACAACAACAAAAAAAAAAACACACGAGGGGACCAAAAAACTGAATTTAAGATATGAAATGGACAAAAAAAAAGACAAACGTTGACATATAAAATAGTTCAGAATGCAGGATCAGAGATATTTGGGATTTAAAACGTTTTTATAATTGTCGTATAAACAAAAGTGATAAAGTCCAGATCCTGATCTTGCCATAAAATTGTCACATATTTTTCCCAGGTTTGGTTTTATCTCAAAGGTCTGCAATAACAGCACAAGAACGTTTGACAAAACCATTTTATGTTTGTTTGTTTTTTTCAGAAACCACTGAAAAGAAATAGTTTTCCAATAGAGCGCTGATTTGTAACTTTCACAGTTAGTGAACATGTCCATAGGAGCCGCCGGCCCTTGGTCATTTTCAATTTCCAGTACGGCCCTTGTGGAAAAAAGTTTGGACACCCCTGCTGTAAGTCATCCCCAAAAACTATATGGACAGCATGGCTGTGCCTTTTACCATTGTACGGTTTTTAGCCAAAAAATGTCTATCTGAGGCGCTGCCATTGTACAGCTGGAAAAGAATCTGAATGGAGGCAGGTGACAGCAACAGCTGCTTTATTTCTTTTGAAAGTCTAATCTGATTTCATTTTTTGTGCAATGTTTAGATTATCTTTTAAGTAGATGTACATTTTATCAAGTTTTCATCAAGATTTCATTCATAAAATCCCAAAACTGTAAAAGACAGGTTTCACCCTTAAATGTTGTCAAAAATAATCAAAACAATCAACACAACCATCATTCCCAAAAAACAGGAAAATAAGAAACCTTAAATTAACTGTGTTTAAAAGAGATTCTGCATTCCTGTTTCCATGAGGCTTAGTGGAAGACACAAAAAATATCTTAAATCCTGCAGCAATATTTGCACACACTGCAGGGGAGGAAGCAGAGCTGCACAGCACAACAGGAACAATTTATAGATCACTCTGACTCAGGGTTTCATTTATCACACAATGCTGGTGATGTTTTTGGCATTCAGGACAAAGAATGGATTCAAGATGGAGTGGTAGCAGCAGACCCAGATAAGAGAGGGAATAAAAAGAGAGACAGACATCTGTACTCCGAAGGTCCCATCCAACTGAGCAGGTAAAAAGTCTGAACAGCCCTGCTGAGCTCCACCCACATATCAGGTACCTGCAGCAGAGAAAGAGAGCTGAGAGGGGCTGTCACATCTGTTACAGTGGGCAAACATGTACACCCATACTGTCCTATCTCTATTACAAGGGGAGGGGCAAACAGTAAAGGATGGAGACAGGTGTGGTTTGAGGTCAGTCTGATCGGAAACCTGAACAGAGTGGAGAGAGTTTAAATTGAAGGTGAGTTGAGTTTATACTCTGCTTTTAAAATAGTCATTTCAATATAGAGAATAGTCGGTAATACTTTACTTGATGTTGCATTTTCAAGACTGACATGACGCTGTCATAAACATGACATGATGTCTGTCATTAAGCTGAAGAAGGCTTCGTGTATAACTGTGAATGCTGTCATTAAGTGTCATTCGGCCAATTATGTCCCCTTTAATGCAAAGTTGACATTGTTTGTGGATGTCTTTGTTATAACAACTTGTCATTTTTAAAGACAGTGGCAGGTTATGTTGTCTTTGTAACATTCATAAACCTACATGGCGGCTTCTTCAGCTTAATGATAAATGTCTTGTCATGTGTACTGCAGTGTCATGTCAGTCTTACAAATGCAACTTCATATAAAGTGTTACCACATATTCTGTGGACTTTCCCTTGTTAGAAACGTAGTCTGATTTGTTTATTGTACAAGCAGTGAACAGAAATTTTTCTGCTCCAGTAAAGAATAGTTTGTTCAAGCTGAGCTCTGATTTGAATAAGTATCACAGTTTATTGTTTCATTTGCAACATTTCCTGCCACCAAGCCAACACCTTCAGATACAAAGTAAGAGACTGAGTTTTTTTCTGATTTTCAGTGTTTTGTTTTAGTAAACCAACATTAACTGTGTTTCTTGTCCAGTAAAGTCACCAAAGAAGTCCTGATAAAGAAAAATGCTTTAATGGATTAAATGTGTTTCAAACACACTGAAATAACAGCAGTAATTCACATGACTGACGCACCTTTACATAAACTCTGTGATCTGTGTCCTGGTCCAGCTGATTTGTGTGTGATTTGACTGTCAAAGCAGCGGCAAAGCAAGGTCGATTTGGGCAATAAACAGTTATCAATAATTAACACTTCACTGAGCAGATGACCGATGAGCTTTTTCAGAAAAATACCCTGCAGTTCCAGTTTTACTTAGACTGGGTTTTATTTTGAGCCAGAGATAAGACAACTATTTGTTTCTGGTCTCCTGAACAACAATAAATAAAAAACACAAAAAAACAGAGGTTTCCACTTTATCAAAGTAAAAAGAGTTTATGTGATCAAAACCCAAGTGCAGAATTTTGCCCTGACAACTTCATGTATTGAAGCTAAATATACCATTTGTAAGCTCAATGCCAACACGTGCAGTAAATTATTATGAACAGACCAAAAGAAGTTGCCACAGAGCTTTGTTAATTTTTTCCCCAGAAAAAAAAAAGTTTCATCGGATGGTTAGAATATGTTTCATTTGCTTCGGGAACAACCCAAAGTCTGATGACCTGTTCTCTGTTATTGTGCTTGTGAGGTCCCCTGCTCTAGTAATCAGCCTACAGCCACTTTGAAGGATTGAACTCAAAAAGACTAACTTTGGTTTAATTTAAGCAGCAAAGCTTCTCAAGCTTTATACCTGTGTCCCTGTGTGAGAAACCCTCTGTCTTTATTCCTCTGTGTCTGTGCCTCTCTCTCTCTAACCCCAACACAGTGGAGTTAGATGTCTGTCTAACATGAGCTTGGTTATGTCCAAGGTTTCCGCCAGTTAAAGCGGAGTTTTTCCTTGCCATTGTAGTTTACAATAAATGCAAAAGTCTGTACTTATAGTGGGTTAAGATGAGAAAAGACTTCATATGTTGTCTTGATTTTGGGGCTCTGTTTATGAAATTAATCATATTTCCGTGAACAGGACCAGAACTGTGAATGTTTTGTGTCCCTAGATAACATTTGTGATGATTTTGTATTGAATAGATAAAGATTGATTGGTTGATGAATTGACAAGACTGAACAGAAGGAGACTATTTAACTCAGGTCAATCCTGTGACATTAAATGTGGATGTTTCTGTGTGTTGCTTGAGTGATTGTTTTCCCCTCAGACCTGAGAAGATGAACCAATCAATGGAAGACAAAGATGGTTCAGTGTCTTCTGGCCCCAGTTGTCTGTCTATGAAGAGTGGAGACTCAAAACAACAACCTCCAAACAACAGTAATGAGCCAACACCTTCAGATACAAAGTAAGAGACTGATTTTTTTCTACATTTCAGTGTTTTGTTTTAGTAAACCAACATTAACTGTGTTTCATTTCCAGTAAAGTCACCAAAGAAGTCCTGATAAAGAAAAATACATTAATGGATTAAATGTGTTTCAAACACACTGAAATAACAGCAGTAGTTCACAAGACTGACACACCTTTATTTAAACTCTGTGATCCATATACTGGTCCAGCTGATTTGTGTGTGATTTGACTGTCAAAGCAGCGGCAAAGCAAGGTTGATTTGGGCAATAAACAGTTATCAATCATTAACACTTCACTGAGCAGATGACCGATGAGCTTTTTCAGAAAAATACCCTGCAGTTTCAGTTTTACTCAGTCTGGGTTTCATTTTGAGTCAGAGATAAGACAACTGTTTGTTTTTGGTCTCCTGAACAACAATAAATAAATAAATCACAAGAAGAAAACAAAATATTTCACTTTATCAAAGTTAAATGAGTTTATTTGATGAAAACCCAAGTGCAGCATTTGGTCTGACAACTTCATGTATTGAAGCTAAATATACCATTTGTGAGCTCAATGCTAACACGTACAGTAAATTATTATGAACAGACCAAAAGAAGTTGCCACAACTCTTCGTTAATTTTTTCCCCAGAAAAAAAAGAAGTTTCATCCGATGGTTTGAATATGTTTCATTTGCTTTGGGAACAACCCAAAATCTGATGACCTGTTCTCTGTTAATGTGCTTGTGAGGTCCCCTGCTCTAGTAATCAGCCTACAGCCACTTTGAAGGACTGAACTCAAAAAGACTAACTTTGGTTTAATTTTAGCAGCAAAGCTTCTCAAGCTTTATACCTGTGTCTCTGTGTGAGAAACCCTCTGTCTTTATTCCTCTGTGTCTGTCTCTCTCTCTAAACCCCAACACAGTGGAGTTAGATGTCTGTCTAACATGAGCTTGGTTATGTCCAAGGTTTCCGCCAGTTAAAGGGTTGTTTTTCCTCGCCATTGTAGTTTACAATAAGCTGCAAAAGTCTGTACTTATAGTGGGTTAAGATGAGAAAAGACTTCATATGTTGTCTTGATTTTGGGGCTCTGTTTATGAAATTAATCATATTTCCGTGAACAGGACCAGAACTGTGAATGTTTTGTGTCTCTAGATAACATTTGTGATGATTTTGTATTGAATAGATAAAGATTGATTGGTTGATGAATTGACAAGACTGAACAGAAGGAGACTATTTAACTCAGGTCAATCCTGTTACATTAACTGTGGATGTTTCTGTGTGTTGCTTGAGTGATTGTTTTCCCCTCAGACCTGAGAAGATGAACCAATCAATGGAAGACAAAGATGGTTCAGTGTCTTCTGGCCCCAGCTGTCCATCTATGAAGAGTGGAGACTCAAAACAACCACATCCAAACAATAGTAATGAGCAAACACCTTCAGATACAAAGTAAGAGACTGATTTTTTGCTACATTTCAGTGTTTTGTTTTAGTAAACCAACATTAACTGTGTTTCATTTCCAGTAAAGTCACCAAAGAAGTCCTGATAAAGAAAAATACCTTAATGGATTAACTGGTTTCAATCTCACTGAAATAACAGCAGTAGTTCACAAGACTGACACACCTTTACATAAACTCTGTGATCCATGTACTGGTCCAGCTTTATTACCATATGATGCGACTGTTTAAGCAGCTGCAAAGCCAGTAATTTAAGCAGCAAAGATACCAAAGCATTTATCAGCTAGTTGTGCTGTTGATTCAGGTTGAATACAAAACATGTCACTTAACCACACGCACACCCTATTTTCTCATCCTTTAAGTACACCCTGGGAAAAAACGATTGAAAAGCTCTGAATAAGTTTCAGGATTGTATAATTGTTAAAAACTGTATACAGTGCTGTCATTTTACTTATAGGCAGCAGAGTTTTGCTATAGCATGTTCAAAGTATGAATAAGATATTTTTGAATTTCAAAATCATTGATATTGTGTCTTTTTGAAAATACCTTTATTATTTTGTCTATGAACCTTTATGGAGAAATTTGTGGAATTATTTTATGAAACCCATACTTCAAAGTTATAAGTTTGTTTTGCATTAAGGTGTAATCCAATATATGTATATATGTGTGCATGATATGCAACTATTCACTGCTTATCACACACAGCCTTTTAGATGCATTTATAAGGCCTGATAGAGTTGCTTACATGATTGTGGTGAGTCTGTGTAAGTGTGAAATTGTTCCCCTCAGGGATGAGAAGGTGATTAAAACAGAGGAGGTTGAAGAAGGATCAGTGTCAACTGTCTCCAAAGCTCCGACTTTGGAGAGTGACGGACCCAAATGTTTTTCTCCAGACTTGGCTGCTGAGCCTAAACCCTCAGAAACACAGTGAGAGAACGTCTCTATTATTTTCTAGCTAATTTCAGTTTATATTATTGGGTCAAAGTAAACCATGGAAAGCTATTATTAATAATAATTTAAGCTGCATTTATTGTTCAGCAAAGTCATCAAAGAAATCCTGATGAAGTGTGTTTCAGACACAGGCAAATAACATCTGTGGTCATAAAACTGACTGAACCTTTTGATATAAACTTTTGATCCATAAACTGGTCCAAGGTTCAGCTTTATAGCCTCTAATCATGGCCAACAGTTGGGCAATAAACAGATATTAAGCATTCACATTCAACTGAACAGACCAAAGAAAAAGGCACACTGAAAGCAAGGATGAAAAACTTAACAGAACCTACCAGAAACGTTCAGAACATCACTGGACCTAAAGCTGAAGCTAAAACAGGTCCAGACCTATGTCCTCTAACAGTATGAAGTGAGTCATGGATTTGTGAGCACTGATGTGGTTAATGAGAAAAAAAATTCACCTCAACAGAGAGACGAGGGAGTCAAAGAAGAGAAACAAGAAGAAGAGGAAGAAGAATAAAAACCCTACTCTTACGGGGGAGATGCTGACCTCCTGTGTTAAGTGTCAGGACGTCCCTCTGAGCTGTGGACACATGATCTGTGAACACATCAGCAACTCATACATGGACCAGTCAGGTTCAACAGGAGACCCCTCCTACCCCCTGTGTGCAAAAAAATCTAGAACAGGACCTGGACTGACAGCTGGTCAGAGCAGGACTGAGCAAAGTAAGACTGTCTGCAATTGAAACGGTCTGTATGTTAAAAAGTAACTTTTGAAGATTAATGCAGAATCTCACATCCTCTCTTACAGCAGGTGGTGATCTGCAGGGGGTTATAGATGAACATAAGAAAAGTCAGAGGGAGAGATGTAAACATGTGAATGAAGGAACTGATGAAATAAGAGGGAAAACTCTCTTCAAAGGGATCTACAATGAGCTCTACATCACAGAGGGTCTCAGTGAAGAGGTGAACACACAACATGAGGTGAGACAACTCGAGACACTTTCCAAGATGGAGATCTTCCATGACAAACCAATCAAGAGCCAGGACATTTTTAAACCTTCACATGACCAACAGAAAGTCAGAGTGGTTCTGACAAACGGTGTTGCTGGTGTTGGAAAAACTTTCTCTGTTCAGAAGTTCACTCTGGACTGGGCAGAGGGCTCTGAAAACCAAGACCTCAGTCTGGTGGTTCTGCTTTCATTCAGGGAGCTGAACCTGATCAGAGATCAGTGTTACAGTCTCCTCAATCTACTCCGTGTTTTCCATCCAACATTAAAGAAGCTGACAGCAGAGATGCTGACTGTCTGTAAACTTTTGTTCATCTTTGACGGCCTGGACGAAAGCAGACTGTCTCTAAATTTCAATGGCACTGAGGCCATGACTGATGTGTCAAAGACGTCAACGATAAACGTGCTGTTAACAAACCTCATCAAGGGGAATCTGCTCCCTTCAGCTCTCATCTGGATAACATCTCGACCTGCAGCAGCCAATCAGATCCCTCCTTTATATATCGACAGGGTCACTGAAGTCCGAGGCTTCACTGACGCCCAGAAGGAGGAATACTTCAGGAAGAGGTTCAGTGATGAAGATCTGTTCAACAGAATCATCTCACACATCAAAGAGTCCAGGAGCCTCCACATCATGTGTCAGATCCCAGTTTTCTGCTGGATCACTGCTTCAGTTCTGGAGCACATGATGAGCACAGAGCAGAGAGGAGAGCTGCCCAAGACCCTGACTGACATGTACTCACACTTCCTGCTGGTTCAGACCCAGAGGAAGAAGGAGAAGTACGATGAAGGACAAGAGACCAGTCCTCAGGAGCTGATGGAGGCTGATGGAGAAGTTCTCCTGAAACTGGGCAAACTGGCTTATGAAAACCTGAAGAAAGGAAACATCCTGTTCTACCAAGAAGACCTGGAGCGCTGTGGTCTGGATGCAGAGGACTTGGTGCACTCAGGAGTTTGTACAGAGATCTTTAAAAGAGAGAGTGTCCTCTTCCAGAAACCAATCTACAGTTTTGTTCACCTGAGCATTCAGGAGTTTCTGGCCGCCGTCTACATGTTTCACTGTTACACAAACACACAAACAGACGTTCTGGAGGCTGTTACGGAACCAACAGGTGGAAACTCAACCCTGGATTTTTTCCTCAAAGGAGCAATGCTGAAATCCCTGAGAAGTCCAAATGGCCACCTGGACCTGTTTGTTCGCTTCCTTCACGGACTTTCTCTGGAGTCAAACCAGAGACTCTTAGTGGGTTTACTGGGACAGGTAGACAACAGCCCAGTAATGATCCAAAAGATCAGCGACAACCTGAAGGAGAACCAGACCCAAACCTCTCCTGACAGAAGCATCAACATCTTCCACTGTCTGATGGAAATGAAGGCTCTCACAGTCCATCAGGAGATCCAAGAGTTCCTGGAGTCAGAGAGCAGATCACAGAAACTCTCTGAGATCCACTGCTCTGGTCTGGCCTACATGCTGCAGGTGTCAGAGAAGGTTCTGGATGAGTTGAACTTGAAAAAATACAACACTACAGATATGGGAAGACTGAGGCTGATACCAGCTGTGAGGAACTGCAGGAAGGCAAAGTAAGTCTAGATTTTATGAGCGCTACAACTCAACATAACATGGGATGGTTTTGTCTCTTCTAGGGGCGCAGTGGAGCATATATTGGCACGAAAACACTGACTTTTTGCCATGGTGTAATTTGGTGTATGTTTCTTTCTGACTTCAAGAATGTTAAAAGCATTCAATTTGGGGTTAAAGAGGGAGTAGAGAAAGGAAAAAGAAAGAAAGAAAGAATGATCATCCTTGAGATCCCAAACTTAGAGGTTCATGTGGGGGTCACTTGTACCTCCGCGTTCAGTCTTTGTCCTCAGTAGTGATCACACTTTTTGGTACACATTCAGGTCATGTTAGACCCCCAGCGGCCATTTTTTCAAGCACCCTGTTTTTCCAGCGTGTTTCTCTCTGACCCTGTTGTTGGGCCCCAGCCCTAAAAATAATTCTGTCATACATGTGTGCCATCAGCCTCTCTAGCTGTGGACTCTCAGAGACTCATCTTGCAGTTGTGGCCTCAGCTCTGAAGTCAAACCCCTCACACCTGAAAGAGCTGAACCTGAGCTACAACAACCTGCAGGACTTAGGAGTGACAATACTTTGTGCTGCTCTGAGGAGTCCAAACTGCAAACTGGAAATTCTGAGGTCAGTTCACTGACTGGGACTGGAACTGCAATAAACATTTTGTATAAAAAAAAATAAAATTGGGTTAAAAATATTTTTCTTTTTTGATCCTTTTCAGCTTGAATAGATGTACACTGTCCAAGAACAACTTTGGTCCCCTGGCAACAGCTCTGAAGACAAACCCCTCCCACCTGAGAAAGTTGGAGCTGAACTTAAACGAGCTGCAGGACTCAGGAGTGGACACGCTGTGCGATTTCCTCAAGAGTCCTAACTGTAGGCTGGAGACTTTAAAGTAAGATTTTTTGTCTTTTAAAGACCTACTTAAAAAAGCATGAAATTAGGGCTACCCATAGTTAAACTGGCTAACATCAGCAGCTCTGTTTCCAGCCTCCACTGACCCTCCCAGTTAGTGAAGATTGGCCTTTGGGTATAGCATTCTGTCTCTCCAACATGCCTTTTTAACGTGTAAATCAGCATTATGGGATCTTGTTAGAAGCATTCAGCATGATGGTAAGTGGTCATGGCATGATCAGCATTCAAAAACATCAAGCCCCAGTCAGGTCCAATGAAAGTAATCTACATCTGTAGCTTCAGGTGTCTGACAGTGTGATCAATTTTGTGCAGCACCAGAAGATTAGACTGTAAGGGAAAACTCCTGTCATATGTTAAAATAACCTGCAACTTTCATCAGGAACAGCTAATCAGCCACTTACAATGACACAAACTGAGTAACAGACACAGAACCCATAAACTGTACAAAGTATGTATATAATGCTGATTGTTTCTTAAGCTTTATCATTTACCCTGCTTTCAGGTTGGAGTGCTGCAGGTTGTCAAACAGAAGCTGTATTTCTCTGGCCTCAGCTCTGATGTCAAACCCCTCCCATCTGAGGGAGCTATACCTGAGTGGAAACAACCTTCAAGAGTCAGATGTGCAGCAGCTTTCTGACCTCAAGGGGAAGCCAGACTATCAACTGGGGATCCTCATGTCAGTATCTCAGTTCTATCCTTTTAATTTTTTCTTATCCCTGTAATGGTAGTGACTGGTTGTCATGGGCAGGGACTTGCTTTCACCAGTGAGCCTGAAGACTTGCCTTCTTGGATCTCTCTTTGAATTACAGCTCCAATTCCACATAATGCTGTAAAAGTTTGTTAACTCTTTTCCCCTTTTGTAGTTTCCTCCAGACATCTGATGATGTTTGTCTCTTAAAAACAGTGACTTATAATTTCTGTTTTCTTCTCTCATCTCAGGATCTGAGCAATCAGAGCGATGTTTGTGCAGAGAGGATCAGCCGTGTCCTGATGATCCAGAGAAATCCAGATCAGCATCATCCCTGTGTTTTTCTCGCTGATGTGACAGAGCATCATCAGCCTCTTCAGAAAACACTGAAATTGTCAACTCCCGGTCACCTGCTCAGTCTGGAACCACAATGTTATCTAGTCTAGTTCTGCTTTTTAGTGCTCTGAATTTCAAAAAGTGTGAAAAGTTGGAAAGTTACAGTCTGTGCTCGTTACTTACGTTTTGTTTTATTTTTATGCCAATCATTTCAGTTAGGCAAAGAGGAATTTAACAATAGTCTACATACCTTTTTAACAGGGAATAGGAAGCATTGATTCAGTTTAATCCTCAAAAATAATGGATACAAATTGATGGATAATCTAGAAAATGCTAAAGCTATTGTGGCAAAACTATTTAAGTGTCTCACTTCAATGACTAAAAATTCTGATGTTCTGATTTAGTTTTAGCAGAAGAAGAGTGGCATCAAGCGTAGTTAACTCAGCGTTTCTCAACTACATCCTTTTAAGGAGAGATTTTTGTCATAAAATTCAGATGTTTTTTTTTTTTTTGATCCAAATCACCACACACACACACACACACACTTGATGATAAAAAAGAAAAAATTCAGTCCAACTTTTCTCTTCATCCACAAAGTCCACTTAACTTTAATTTCCACCAGCTCCACGTGTTTTGTTTGGTCTTAATTCCTGTTTTGTGAGTCGGCTGAGTCAGCTCGCCTCTTGATTGGCTCTTGTTTCGTGATACGTGACATTACACATTATGTACGGCTCCTTTTGGGGGACACCATGCACTACAGGATTTCTAGTCGCAAATATTAAACACGTTCATTGTCTCTCCTTCTGATCCAACAAAATGACTCTTAACATGCCCTAAACCAAAGGAAAATTGGACGTGATGTAATCCTGTAGTGTGCCTTTAGTCACTACTGCAAGTCACAAGCAAAACTCAAGTCATAACCTTCAAGTTAAGTCATTGCTCAGGTCAAGCAAATCACTAATGAAACAAAATTCTGATGATTTCTACTGAACATTTTATTGAGAGAACATATACATAGGTAACTTGCTATGTTAGCGTAAGCATACATCAGCCTTCCAATATCTGTAATGGGCAGTTAAAGTGAATTGTTTCTCACTTCATGTTTGTATTTTGAGTAATTCTTAATAATGATAATAAACAATGCACATGAAACAATGTTTTGATTGCAAAAGTGTCTTTAATGACAAACTCTGTCCTATCTGAGTTAGCTAACATATGTGGAAACTCACAATTTGTGCAAAAGAAATCCTCTTCTTTTAACTAATTCGTTCTTTGAAAATTCTTCTTTTCTACTCCTTTTCACGAGTGTTCCTGTCAGTATCCTGAGCAGCCACCAGGGGGCACTGTAACACAGCTCTGTGTCTCCATTAACATCCTGACATATAGACCTGTCTTCATTTTTACTCCCAGTTAATGAACCCCACATTAGAGCGCTGACTTTATGATCTCATGTATTCAGTCAGAGTTTCAAGGGCAGCCATCTGACATCTGTGTGTGTGTGTGTGTGTGTGTGTGTGTGTGTGTGTGTGTGTGTGTGTTTTTTTCAGCACCTCCAGGGTAAATGCATGCATGTATTCCAATGAATAATTCCACGTCCTCTCTGATTAAAGCAGCAGGAAAAAGTTCCTTCTTTCTCGTCACCTCGGTCTGAACTTCAGGAAACAGGACGGTGTAAACTGCAATTTAGCGAAGCCAGCAACTTTTCTCTCTGTGTTTTAGTCGATTAATGTTCACATGAGACGAGCCGCTGCCCCAAACGAGCGACCCCACATAATTGGCTGCCTTTTAACGAGGAGTCTGTGATAAGTGTCCGGCTGTAACACGGCGGCTCAGATGAGCGGATAATGTTAACGAGAGCTCTGCTCTGTGATCGAGAGCCAAAAAGCTGCAGAGACAAGCTCGCCGAACGCCAGGTGCTTTAATTGGCAATTAGAGGAGGAGAATCGCTCTGCAGAGAGGGTCTGAATATTCAGACGGGCCTTTTGCTCAGGCTGCAGCTGCTCCGGTTTTAAAAAGATGATGTAGATTCTGCTGCTGTCCTGACAGTCCTCGAAACTTTGATCAACGGGTCTTTTCTGTACATGAACCCAATGGAAGAAAAGGAGACTTTTTGTCACATGACATCGTTGACAATGGCATGCATGGATATTTTGAAGGGCAGGGGTGTAGAAAAAAGGGGCAAATACAGCATTTTGGCTCCCAAGAGGACACTTAAGCATGTGATTTGGCTCCCCAAAGGAAAGTTCATCATGTTTTTAACACCTAAAGGGGCAGATCAGTGTGGTTCACCAACCAGAAGGGCACTGTAGAGTGTTTTAGCTCCTACTTTGGCATTAGTTTGGCTCTCGAGAGGGCACTTTAAGACGTTTTGGCTTCCAAGTGGACAGTTTATCTTGCTTTAACCAGTCAAAGGGGGCCGTAGTTTGCCAACTAGGAGGGCACCTTTGAAATTTGTCTTGGCTCCAAAGAAGGCACTTTGACCCAAGTTTGACTGGAAGCAGAGCACTTTAGGGCCTGTTTCGGTTCTCAAGAGGACACTTGAGATCACGTTTTATCTCAAGAGAGGACACTAGAGCATCTTTCAATAACTGGCCTACGAGAGGGAGCGACTTTGCACAGTGTGAACTTCTCTTAAAATAACTTCTTTTTTTTATAATGAACTCTCATTAAACAATTCTACAAGAACTGATTGCAGCAATTAAACGCACCAAAAATTGATCATTTCTTGTGATCCGATTCACAAACAAACTGTTCTTAAAATAGGAAAGTTTGCTCTGGTTTTGAGCCTTTAAGTGCCACAGGTAAGTTCTTGGCATCTACATTTCAACTGCTCTTAATTTTATCGAGCTTGATTGAGTTCGGAAGTCGTTAAAATTTTATCTATGAGCTGATTTGTGACGGATTTCAACCCCTGATCAGATTTTCAGAGCTAGCTTTCTTCCTGAAGCATGATGGACAAAATAAAAAAGTAAACAAAACTTTCATGCCATGTCACAGCTCTTATGCAGCTGTAGACTGATTTAACTCTTTAGGTGCCACAGTTTTTTTAAAATAAGATATTCAGTTTTGGTATCACTTTTTCAAAAGTTTGTAACTTGAAAATGGTTGGAAATAAATGCATAATGTAAATGAAAGAAGAAAATCATCAGTTTGACCCAAAGTCTGCCGCTACACAAAAAGGCAACGTCTCTTTCTGTCTAACTGGGCGACTGAACATCTTCATCAGAGGGTGAATATTCCTCTTCAGAATCTGAGACAGCTAGTAAGGTAAGTTTTCTTTTACTGAAACTCACTTTCTTGCTCTTTGAACTCTATGAACTCCAAAACTTCAAACAGAAACACACCCACAAACATTGCTCAGATTGAAGTTACAGATGTCTGGTGTAAAGTACTAACGACATGAGGCACCATATTTGTAGCTATGGCTTGTTAAATTCAGCAATGTTGCTTGTCGCAATTTGTGGCACATTTAACCCTCAGTGCATGTTTTGTAATTGAGATTATGTCTTTTTGGTTCATTTCAACACGGTTGCTTGGCAGAAAAGCAGGTCAGTTCTGAAGTGAATCAGTTTCTGACCAACTCAAGGTTAACTTATTTAAAGCTCTTTCTTTCATTCGTTGTGAAGCTTGGCTCGGACCAATAACTCCATCTTTTCTCTCTGTTGTTGGTCTCCACCACCTCCTGACTCCAACCCTCCATCTCTTCAGGTATCAGTTATTCTTCTCTCCAGCAGCTGCTCTCTCTCTTTCTCTCTGTCTCTCTCTCTCTCTGTCTCTGCGTCTGTATTCCTGTCTTGTCTCTCTCTTCGCCCTCGCCACCTTCTGCAGTCAGAGGGAAGATTGCAAACATTAATCCAGCAGACGGAGCGGCTGACAGCCAGGCTCTCAGCGCTCACGTCCACAGATCAGAGTCTCACCCACGCACTGGAGCTTTTATTATTCTCAAGTTTTAGAAGAGATTCATCTGGAGTTTCTCTGAACAGAAGAGACGGACAGAAGTGAAGTGGAATAAATAATTGGTAGGTAACCAAACTGAAGTGGAATAAATAATTGGTAGGTAACCAAACTGAAGTGCTGGTTATTCTCACCTTGAACAACAGAACATAACACTACACAGTTTACATGAAAGCAATTTAATTCGATAACTCCCTAAACAGCTTCAAAACATGGCACAAAAGTAGCTAACAATCACTGAAATATGGAAAAGGGAAGCATTGGTCTCTAAAAATCATCTCAAAGATTGATTTCACTTCAAAGAGCCTTGTAGTTAACTTTCAACAATGTGTTGTGACTCGTGTATTTGTGTTGTCTTCTTGTCACAGCTTTCCTATGTTTAAGGTAACTTTTTCCCCAATTCAACACGACGAGATAATGTTTTTATCAACGGTTACATAGCCCTGTTGTTTGATACATGATAACAAGTAACTTTGTAAGTTTGTACCATGGTTTAGTAGCCAGCTCAGAGATGAGTTTGTAACATGTAACATTAATGAATCCATGTTATGTCCTACCAGTGCTCATCTACCGACTCCAACCTCACCAAGCAGAGCAAACGTAACCTGGCTCTTCATTTTACTGATTGACTCTCAGGTTTGAACAGATCACTGCAGAATAACTGCTGCATGTGGGTTGGAAGAAATATTACCACAAACAGCTTAGCTCCTGTTTTAGCCTTTAGCCCGTGCTCTATCACTCTCATGTTTAGCTTTCTGCTGCTCTTCTGTTTTTTTTTTTGTCAGACAGTCCGGCTCCAGTGTCCAAATCATACAAATAATTTTCAGCAGAGAAAAACACAGATCTCTCTTCTCACTTCTACACTTGCACTTATCTGCATTGAATGTTACTCTACATTTTCGGCACGAGCTCTGAATTGAACATTGTTAGTGCTTTTGTCTATGTGTACAGGTTTCTTATTGTGTTTCTTATTTTTTGGCAATTAATATGTACATTATTTTGTTGCCTTGCATGCTGGGAAAAGTCGTGTTAAAGGGAACTCCGACTGTAAGGACTAATAGGCATGAATATGCTTAAATGTTTGTCTCAAACTAGAATTTGTTGTTAAAAGACATAACAAATTGGTTTTTCTTTGAAAAAAATATAGTTCAAAACACAGTTTCTATCCTTCGGGCCCAGCCATTGTTTTACTGCCGCAATGCATTCTGGGTTGATGACGTACATTGGTGCCGAGCATCTGGATTTCACCGTTTACTCACTACTAGGCGCCGTGAGTCACTAGGTTTCAGGAGCAAAAAAAAACATAATAATGCCATATGTCGCTGCTTTTGGGTGCACTTTTCAGTCCAAAGGAAACAAGGAGACTGATGTTAGTCTGCACAGCTTCCCAAAAGACAAGAAAAGAAGGAAGTTGTGGGAAATGGCTTGTGGGCGTAAACAACTTCCCATGGAGCCGCGGCTATGTTCTGGCCACTTCTCCCCAGAAGCATTTGCTGCATTTAGCCGGCCCATGCTGATGA